>JAAXOA010000855.1:5680-18936 GCA_036561885.1 Salina celebensis
GAGAGAGGGTTTCGTTGCTGAATGCATTTTGGAAGGTCGACTTCATGACAGGATCGCGAAGTTTGGCATTTGTAGCCCAGTTGCGGAATCTTAAAACGAATTTGCGAATGGGGCGGAGCTGCAGGGCTCCATGGTATACTGGCATGGGGGAGCCGGAATATTCCATATCGAGATATGGGAGAAAAATAAAAGTTAGTAGAGGTACTCACACTAGTGGCTGGCGTGACGCTGCGGTGGGGCGCGGTTATGAAGTGGTGGGCTGCTTAGTGATCCGGTGGGGTCTGCGGGGGTCGAGCTCTGAAGTGGGGGCTCCTTGACGCTTTGGCTCAGCAAGCGGCGGTCGAGATCCGAAACGGTGGCTGGCGGATGGGAGACTTGTGACGTGGGGAGAGGGTCCGTAAACAGGACGAGGTACGTCAGGTAAGCGTGGGGGTAGTGGTGCGAGTAGAGCGTTGTGTAGGTTGGAACGTCACAGCACAGATCACAGAGAAACTTACACGGAAATATGATGAATCGTTGTAAGTACACACGAAGTAGAAACTAACTAGATTTTGAACGGTTGTTAAGGAAAGATGAGCAGGCCCGACAGCTCCACCACCTGTGACGGAGGAATATGGGGGCCTTAGGTCGGGTATGACTGGAGCCTAAGGGGTGGATGTACTCAGAGGTGGTACGGAGACCGTGGGAGTCGTCACTTGTAATACTTATGAGTGTCGTAGTGTATGACTTATGAGAGCTGTGAGTGGTTGGTGTGAGAAATGAGAAGAAGAGAGAAGGATAGTTGATTTGGTAGGAGTCTGGATGCCGAATGATGATTTATTCAGATAGTACAGTGGGTTTATAATCAAGAACATGCTACGATATTATCATGCGTGATGTCATCGTCACACATCTCTGCCACTTTCGCCATGTTACAAGCAGGAGCGAGGGGTAAAAGTGCAAAGTCCATCCGGTCCGTGTTTCATTTCCCCTCTGATAAGAAACTAAATTGTGGGTATAGAAGTCTACTCAAAGACCTTCAAACTGGTCCCGACGCACCTTTGCAAATGGTCAATAGAATATTTCCAGCGTCTAATTACCAGATTAACACTGACTTTACCAGAATCTTAAAATCATACTATAACGCGGATCCAGTTTGTGTGAACTTTCATGATCGCGTTAAAGCTGCCAAAAAAATTAATCAATTTATCTCAAACTCCACCCACAATCTGATCAAGGATGTGTTGCAACCGGAAGACTTACAAGCGAACACGGTATTGGCACTTGTTAACGCGTTGCACTTCAAAGGACTATGGAAAATTCCGTTTCCCAAAGCATCCACGAAAAAGATGGATTTTTTCACAAGCGAAAATAGTTCGGTGAAAGTAGACATGATGCAATTGGAAAGTCATTTCATGTTTGCATTTCTTAATGAACTTGACGCTTACGTCATTTCACTTCCATACAAGGTAACATCGAACCTAGACGTCAAATTAGCACCAATATATACAATATTGTTTAATTTTAAACTTGTGTGTTTTGTTTATATTTTAGGGTGACAAGTTCAGTATGCTTATCATTTTGCCTAAGAAGCGATCTGGTTTAAGACTAATTGAAGAACATCTAAGAAGCTACACAATAGAAAGCATTTTGGAAAAAATGTCGAAGGAAAAAATCCTTCTTCGGTTGCCCCGCTTTAAAATTGAGTCATTCTTAGACTTAGAGCAACCATTAACTCAATCGGGACTTGGCGATCTATTTGATTTACGGAGGGCCAACTTGTCTGGAATAGCGAGTAATAATGATACGGGCAAGTTGTACGTCAGCAAGGCTTTGCAGAAAGCTTACATTGAAGTTAACGAGGAAGGCACTGAGGCGGCGGCTGCTACAGGTAACAGCACATGCTTATTAGAATTCACCTTTAACTTGTCATAAGTTTTAATAAAATGTCACGTTTTCTACAGTTGTAACCGTTGCTACAAGGTCAGGTCCAGTTCGCCTTACAGTTGACAAACCGTTCTTTGGTCTGATCTATGGGCATGGAAATAATACTCACGGTGGATCGAATACAGTCTTATTTCAGTACAGACTTGTAAACCCAACGACATAAATTCTGGGAATATATATGCGTATTCATTGTTTTTAAATAGGCGTTGAACGTGTATTAAACTAACCGATGATCAAGTAAACATCTATGTATTAATTTAAGAATTGAAACCATTTTATGAACAAAAATCAACAGGAGTAAGAATGCAATGGATGAAATGGATAACCCCAACCACATAAATGTCTACTTTCTTCAGGAGATCATAGACGCCCAATGATGTGAATAGGTTTATCGAACCAACCAAAGGTTGATAACCTAGCAAAGGTTCAAAGTCAACATCTTTTCATGTTGTCTTGTAGCCAAGTCTCATCTAACAAGCTGTAGTGGTTAAGAAAGATGATATTTAAGTAAGAGTTTGAATGCATAAGGCCCAAAATATGTGTTGCCCGTAATAAAATATATCACCAATCACCACATTTAAACAAGTCTTAGAACACACTTTGCGGTTGCAGAAGGTTTAAAGTAATTCATTTTTGGCTTTGACACTAGTTATGCGGAGTCAATTTGCTCAGCATAAATGCAGTTAATAACACAAATGTGTGCCACGATGCTGCATTTGATTTTGGACCCAACAACATTTAATTCTTAATAGATGAAGTTTTTTAAGAATTCTGGTTACACACAGCAGCCAGATGAGCCGAGCCAGACTGCCAGAGCCAACAGTAAACCATCTTACTGGATTTCAGGGTTGTCAAATAAATCATGTATGTGCCTAATAACCAAGTTTCATAACTCGTTTTGGAGGTATGCTGCTTAATCTACCTGGTAAGGCTTTCTTTTGATTTCCTCGTAGGCAAAGCAATTAGAAATGAAGTAAAAGTGATCAATTCGATTATTTATCTCGTCTCTCGCTCAGTTCAAAAACGCCAGTTTCGTAGCTCGGAGGATTTGGAGTAGTTTTAACTCGAGAATCGGTATATTAAATAAGGGATTATTGAAAGCAGCAAACCATGGAACTAGGTAAAAATCATACTTTTTTCCGTTAGAAAAGATACTTTACACATGTAACAACACATGCTTCATAGTTTAATGTAAAAAAAACTATTTACAGCTTGTGGATTCTTCACTTATTTTGTGCGGTGGCAATCAGCGTTGAAATGAGTTATCTTCGGGCGATTATTCAGGCGAACAATGTATTCAGTGGAAAGCTCTATGACGTAAGTGAGATTAAGATTTAAAATAATATTTCAACATGCAGATCATTTGCCATAATTATAACTCACTGTATGAATAAAATTGTGTGAATTTCAAAGTTATTTTATTATTCCATCAAGGGTATACATTAGTCGGTTGAAGGGAATTTGGTGTCACACGTGACGAGTGTCCCCACTGTGTGTGATGGGAATGCTCCAGACCGGAGCTCGAGCTGAAACTTTACAGTTCATTCAGTCTGTGCTAAACTTTCAAAGTGAAAGAGAACTTTTTTACAAGTCACTGTTGCAGCAAACACTTCAAAGCAGTTCTGAGACAACATTAAAATTCGCGAATAATGATTCCTGCTGATGGGTATATGAGTTGAATCCAAACTTTACAAATACACTCAAGTCATATTCATATTATGATGCAGACTCAGTCCAGGTCAATTTTCATAAAAACGTGGAAGCAGCGAAAATCATCAACGGATTCGTCCAAAATGTAACTGAAGAAAAAATCAGATAAATATTGAAACCGGAAGATTTAGACAGTAACACGAAACTTGTTCTTGTTAATGCAGCATACATGTTTCTAAAGTCAATGGCATGTCCCATTACCTAAGAAATACTAAATTTTTTCATTAATGCAAGACACCATGAAGAAATTGCAATGATGAGGCTTGACTTTGTTCTACAATATGGGTTTTGGGCTCATTCCAGAGTATGGTGCCGCAACTGTATTAATTTCTTATGAAGTCAAACATTTGTTGACATAACATACCAGCAACCAGACTATATAATGAATTGGCCACAAAATTATAATAGACACGACTAGTTGGATGTACGTCACCAACGTCGTTTTGGTGAATTCAAGGATGTGATATATGCAATTATGGTTTTGACAATATTTACTTATCAGCCATTATTATGGTCTACTCAACATATGATCTTATAATAACCATATCATGCTGTTATTAAGGAAAACTCATTAAACCAGAAAGTTGACCGCTTTCATTTTTTGATATCATTTAACTGTTAAGATTTTTGTAAGACGGCTTAGAATTTTGCTATATAAGCAAAATGACTGCAATTAAAACACCACTAGTTTGTTGTAAAGCAAAAGAAACAGGGTAAGTCGTAAAACAATATGTTTTATAGTTAACATCTGTGGCAAGTTTTAAGCAAGCCTCGAAATTCTTCCCGGTTTTTGGCAGCGCTCCCCTATCCTGTCTTTTACCATTTCAGCGCTCCCCTCGCATTTGCCATAATCTCCGTGATCATGAACATGACGCCGAATTCATCTATCCATTCTTTATTGCCGTATTTTATGCAAAATGTACAAAACTACCATTAATGCTACACATTTTAATGGGCTTGTACTTTGTTATACCATGATAGGTATTAATATCTGTTGAGACGTAAATTGGCACCAATGCTATTCAAGAACTTGTGTTTCCCTTGAGAAATCAGGGAATATTATATGTGAACTAAACACATTCAGATGGTTTGCCTCTAGGAAATTCAAGAAACAAACTTGAAGCTGCTGCCCATGAAGAGATTGATCCCATGCAACCTTTCACGTTAGGAAATAGAAGAATTCAAATACATTATTGGGAGTGCAACAGGCTGACGCTATATTATCAATCAGGGATCAAATTTCCCTCGCATCAGGTCATCAAATATCCTGAAAGTTTCATAGAATCAGATACGTCATAGACACCGTTTCCATTCACTAAAACACAAGTGGCTACTTTTCAAGAGGGAATTGTAAATGTTACTGCAATCTCAGAACAAAGAACGTCTAATCAAGAGTCATGCAAAATATACAGATTTATACAGAAATATACAGATAACAATATTTGTTTTTGATTATTTTCAAAAACATTGTAACAATATTGCATCCATGAACAGAGCCGTCAACGACACAAAATGGCAGTTATTAATAATGTAAGCTTTTCTAAACGGCATCCGCATCCACCAACAGCATACCCGAGATAACCAATTATGTTAAAATTACTCTTTGTAGGCGGATAAAGAGAGCTTTTAAATTCACCCTAAAAGTGCAGAACCGTCCAAACTTTGGTTCTTATTACATGCCGTTCTTGGAAATTTTGTCAAAGAATAGTAGCAATGCGAAAGGTAAAACGATCAATTCATCGCACCGAAGGTCAACTGTACCGAGTAGAAGTCAAGGTTGGGAGTCACAACGGAATATGTATGTATACAAATTTATTAAAATTTAGGACATGATGAAGTTTTACGGTGTGTGGTACTTCCTACAATGACAATGAGAGTTTTCCATGAGTTTCGCAGCGTTTGTGTTTTTAAAACTATTTAAAAAAATATCCCTTAGTTGCGACGAATATTTCCTTATAATACGCAGCATCTTTTCTACAAATACACCCTATATTTCCTTAAAATACACCCCATATTTCCTTAAAATACACCCCATATTTCTTTTAAATACGCAGCAAATTTCTTATAAATACGCCGCATATTTCCTACAAATGCACCGCATATTTCCTTTAAATACACCACATATTTCCTTTAAATACGCCGCATATTTCCTTTAAATATGCCGCACATTTCCTTTAAATACAACGCATATTTCTTATAAATACGCTGCATATTTTCTACAAATACACCGCATATTTCTTATAAATGCGACGCATATTTGTCACAAAACACTGTCACACAAAACAATGTAAACAAAAAACAGCCGGACAGAATGTTGCTAAACTGTGTATATATAAATGTTAATGATATTCCTGGGTACAAAAGGTAAAATCGATATTTTATCCATACTATGGAGGAGTAAAAAAGCTCTAATGAGCTGACTTTGACAATAAAAAGGAGGAGGAGCGCTAAAAAAACCATTTTTTCAAGGTCGCATCAAAAGGGAAAACTTAATTAAACCAATCATTCATGGGCTATGCCAAACGGGGAGCATTACGATTACTGAATATTTATGCTTGAATGTCGAAAAGGGGAGCGAGCGTGATAAAAACTAACTATTAATGCTCACGACCAGAAAGGGTGCGTTCAGAAAACTAGATTGTAGTTTGTTGTTGAGTACGAAATTAATTAATGGCAACTAAGTCAGCTTTTATTCCCGGTGCAAAAAACTCGATAAAACAGTGAAAACTTCGGGTGGGTCTGGCGCGCAAACTTTTCAGTCCTTTTTCTCTCCTCCGCGCTCCCCTTTTTACTTGTTTCTCCCCTCCGCGCTCCCCTATCTAGGATACCAGGATATGGAACAATTTCTAGGCTTGGTTTTAAGGGAGCTTTTTTCAGTCTCAGACAAGCAACCATTGTCATGCCGAACTTAACGTTGGGAAAGGGAAGTCCAGTTCTCTTACTTCTTTGTTTTGCGATGATGATTGAGTTCGCAGTCTCATGTAATTTCTCAAAACAATTTAGTTTACAATTTAAACCTGTTTAAGTTATTGTTATCAGTATATCAAGTTTTCTAGTTTCATGTCCACACTTCAAAAACAAAGAGGGAAAGTTAGTATACAAAACGTGTTCCGAGCCAGATGCCAGGTTCTGTGGAGCAATTTACATCGCAGGAGTAATGGGTGAGGGACGATCCCCGGATTATTTTCCTTGCATGAGACGGGGTAAAGTGGGTTGTACCAGGCCAGGCAAAGGAGGTGCCTATGATACCTACATTGAGTGTCTTTGTGATAAGGACAGGTGTGAGGCTCCACTACAAAAGATTTAGTTTCGTCTCGGTATCCTCTTAATTGTAAAACTTGATACGAGTTCTTCAAGGTAACGTCAATCCATTAAACATAGTCGTCATATACCAAGTCGTATCTTAAATTGGCTCTTCTTTTATAGTGCATATTAACTCTAACTTTTTAATTCATCAGCTCTGGAATAACTAGATTCAGTGACTCCGGCACCAAAATGTACTCTTATCCATTGTAAACTCGGAAATTGATCTGGAGCTTAATACCTTGAAATTTGTCCTTAAAAACTTGCAACAAAAAATCTTGCAGCGGTAATTCATGTTGTAAATGGTCAATGGCAAATTCGATGATTTAATCCTGTCCGGCTTAGTTGGGCTTCGGTTGATTTGGAGGATTATAATGTCCCATCATTAATGTTACAGTTACAACATGCTGTCGGTATAGGTCACAAAGCTTTGCTCGTGCAGCATCCATTAAACATAAAAATTCCTGTAGAACCTCACTGGATTCATTATAAAGGCATTTGTTGGGATGTATAATATAATGCTGTATAATACTTAAAAACTAAAACCCATTAAAACTCGGTTAATTAATTAATGGGTGGTTGAAATTTGCGGTGTCGGTAGGTGTCATGATCGATAAAGAGTTATGAAGATTAAGATGTTTCTCAGAAGTAGTGATGCGTCATTTAGCGTATGTATACTATTTACACATCCTCCTTATAACAGTCTTGTCCATGACTTGTGTCTTTTGAGAGATGTCAATTTGATCTCTATATTTGGTCAACTGTTTAAACAGATACACAGGACTTTTTAACTTTCTCTTTTAACTACAAATTCCAAGTCTCATTGCACATCTTACCGATTATTTTCAACATATTACAGATATTTGCGGGGTCGAATTGCGATACGTCGATTCTGTGGTTGGCATTTGGTCGCTGTACACTTTGATTTTTACTTTATGGGTCCGGCTTGTTTTATCAATGTCCGTAAAAACTCTTACAAGACATCTAACATTCTCATATTTTTCTGTTTGCTTTGAAGCATTTAAAAGCTTTAATCAATCGGGCGTAAAGAATTTTTTGCATGCAACATGTCACATGAGCAATTGCATAGACTTTTACAAGTCACTTCTTGTCCCTACTTTAACACGATCTTCATAGTTTACATGCCTAAAGTCAAAGTTTCCGATTTGGTTTGAAAATGCTAGTTTATTAGTACAGGTTGCAGAAAGCAACCAGACAGAAATGAAGGACCGTCACGGTTGTATACACAATATTAGTATGTATTTGTCGTTGTCACTCATCATCATATATGTAATCAGTAATCACATTATCACTCCACTTAAGAAAACCACTCACATGGACAGTTGATATATAATTCGTACGCAACACATTCACATTGTTTCACTTGATTGCAAGCACTCTCCTGACATTAACTAGCAGCACCGTTTACGGAACAGTCTTGTTTCAGCCATCTCAGATAGTTGAAGATGTTGTTCTTGTTCAAGCTCGTCTTCCTGTCAGCTGTAACAATTAACCACGTCTGCTGCATACAAAATGTCCTTGTTGAGGGCGGGCAAACCGTTGAAGAAGGAGAGCTGCCATATCAGCTATCCCTAGGAATTAAAGACTCCGCGGGATTGTACTGTGGGGCCTCGCTTATTGAGGTGGATGGATATCAGGTGGCACTTACGGCAGCAAACTGCACAAGAGCAGCCAACCTTACGCTGACAGGTGGTAGGGTAATTTGGGCTTTTGGGTCGCTGAATAAACAAACTCGGGATATTTTGCAGTTTGTGGCGCATCCTGATTACTCCAAGGCTTCATTATCAAACAACATAGCTTTGTTGTTTTTCGACCCATTTGAAATAAATGATTACGTAAAACCAATTAACCTACCTTCCGCTGGCCAGCAAACATTGGTAGGCAATTTGTCCGTTTCTGGATGGGGTAATGACGGAGATAATATTGGGTTACCCACTATGCAGTTAAAAGTGGGTGAGCTGTCTGTTGTGGATGACGCTTCCTGTCAAGAGTTCTACACTATTTTGGATACACAAATTATCGATTCAATGTTGTGTGGGATTAGCAATGATCGGAAGGTAGCACCAACTAACTTTGACAACGGGGGTCCTGCCGTTAGCACAGATGGATATTTGGCCGGCGTGTATACATTCAATGACACTGGTACGAAACATTAAGAAACTTTTTTGTATGAGGTACTGTGTAAATTTCTTCACTTTGTATCTTTTGACAGGATTTGACATTCCCGCTGTGTTTACTGAAGTCTCGTACTTTGTTGACTGGATTAAGGAAACTGTTGAGGAATACCAGACCGGAATAAGCACAGGAACGACACTGGAACCACCTGAGTCAACGACAACTTCAACATCCACCGTGAGGGTCACTGAACTATCCTCTACTCAGTCAGCCGCACCTTCGACAGGTCAAACCCAAACAATTTCAACTGGTTCGACTTCTGAAACCACTGGAGTATCCAATTCAACTACTTCTGGTGAAACTATTCCAGATACAACGTCGAGCATAACGTCCCCAACAACAAATCCATGTGCAAATGAAAATTGTTCTAATGGTTCGCCATCAGGAATATCCTTCAATAGTATTTTCATGATTATTTCCGGGTTTTTAATATATTGTTTCACAGTTTATACGCAATAAAGAAATCATAAAATTTTCATAAAATGCTCTCCAAGTGGAATAGTCAAGAACCCCGCTACATCCAGACACCTTATTAGGCTGGCTGTTCTGACATAATGTACAGAATTTATCTCATGTCCAAAAGGTTGTCGACTGAGTCTACTTAATTTGGCTTAACTGTTTTCATTATAGGTTGCTCACGTGGCAGTCTTTCCGCAGGTATGGTTTGCCTCAGGAATACTTCAATAAAATCATACATACGAGTATGAAATACTTTAAACATATCTTAAGCTTCGACAACAAATATTTCTGGATACCAGAATTAATTTAAGGTATTTAATTCCATCTTTGACGGATCATTATGACCCCTATCACGCATGACGCAGTAGGGTTGCATTGTAGTGAATTACAACAGAGCTTCTTTCAGTGAATTTCACTATACCGGTGATCAACAAGCATGTGATTTAGAGTTCGAGAGAAAGTGTCATTTCAAAGATATAGGGATATTTTGTGACACTGACTATCGCATGATTTGCATTAAATTCATATGCAAAGAAAGATTTGATTTGTGACTGACAACATGTAATTACTATTTTAGGCAACGTGCATGCCGCCCTTCACACTTAGTCCAATTTAGAAAACCAAATTGAACTGTGGAGGAATTGTTTAACATGGGTTTGTGCGAGACATATTTTTTAAGCAGTTGAAGTGTTTTAAAACAGTGTACGATTGATTGTTGTCATTCCATAACTTTCCATAAGTTAGCTACCTGTAACAAAGTGCAAAGGTTTTGTGACAGGCCATCCCACACATGTGATACATTGATCAAAGCCTACGTGACCAATTTTTGCAGGTGAGCATAAGTAGTGCGGTGATTTATTTCCAGAGACTGTCAATATCAGTAATTTGACATTATCGCAGAGGAATTTTTTCTGTACGAGGCTTGAAACACGTACACCTTGTCAGGATAGCTTTCCAAATAAGGGTAAACAAGTAGGAATTTTTGGACTTTGAACAATGGCACCGCTAATGGTAATATTTTTATCGAACTAGTATTCAGTCAGTTATATCCTTAGTTCCTTTCTGGTTGGTTCAAACTCTCAAGATGCGAACAATTTTCCTGTTTAGCTTTTGGTTCCTTATTGGACTACTCCATGATGCAACTGCGATCGGCGGAGGACACTACATTCTCCAGCCAGGGGAAATACCTTACGTTCTAGGACTAATGAGTGGCAAGTCCCCATACCATTGCGGAGCAACTTTGGTCATACTAGATAACATCCAAGTAGGACTCACTACAGCCACATGTGCCTCAAAACAAGGTTTGAAGGTTGCTGCTGGTGACCTCCACGAAGAGCTGTATCGGCGGGTTGATAACGTCACTATTCATCCGAGATATAATAACGAATCGATTCTGGCTGGGAATGATATTGCCGTTTTGTTTTTCATTCCTTTCGAGACGGACGAGATAATCTATCCAGCTAAGCTGCCAAGTAAAGGAAGTATACCAGACGGAAACATAACAATATCGGGAAGGGGTGATTCCTCGGGAGTTGTATACAACACACTTTCTGCTATTAATCAAACAATAACGAATCAGACATTTTGCAAAGACACTTATGCTGAAACTAAAATCACTGATATTCCTGACGATATATTTTGTGGAATGAGCTTCACTAAACGGGATTTTACCCATCAAGGGGACAATGGAGGACCCGCATTCAGTGAACATGGCTACTTAGCTGGCATACTTCAGACTTGCTACGGTTAGAACCGTGTATCATTAGAATTAGTCGCAACATATTTATGATGTCCGTAATTGCGTTTTTACAGGACCTGAGTACCCTGCTCTGTATACTAATGTGGCTGACTATTTGGACTGGATTGAAACATCAGTAGAAAACTACAAATATCCTAATGGAAGGCCAACGGAGTGTCCAATTCCTCCCGAGAATCCTCCATGTCCATCATTATGCCCTTCAACTGAAGCACCAAGGAATGGTGATGTAACTTACTATGAACAATCAGTATATTACTATTATAGCAGCTATTTGGTATTCTTTAATATGATGTGTCTTGTTATACTGGTCGGACAAGTGGCTTTTCTTATCTATTCGGTTCGTATAAAGCCTGTCCAAATTCATCAAAAATATTAATTGGTATAGACATCATTTTTATCCACCATATCAGAACGTTTATTGGCAAAAGCACAAACATATTATTCCTGATTGATTAATGATAAACGAATAAAGTGATTACTTTGTTTTGAACAGTTTTTCCCGTGATTAAATATTGAAATTGATAACTTAGATAATCGTTCATTGCTTCCTCTTATACAAACATAAGCATGTGTACCATACTTGACCCTTTAATAAAACCAGTTAACGTTTCTTCCAGATTTAGATTAAATGAAATGTAAAGAAGCCCTCACCAAAGCCTCTACGTCGGTCTAGATATTAACCTGTGAGCATTCGTGCAGAGCTCATTGGAGTCATTGCACGCGTCTTTAAACCTCCTACGAAATATTTGGTAGGATTCTGCAACTGTAATGCAGTACTAAAACTAAATGTACCTCCAAAAAAAGCTTGCCTGACTTAGCCTATATGACCGCTTACAAATGGCTCCATGATCTACTATGTATTAACAACTAGAAGTCCTTAGTGTCTTATAATTGGTTAGAAATGTTTACGATGATACGATAAGACTTTAGTATAAAAAAGTAGGAAATTATCCAACCAATCCAATTATCTGAAACAAATTGAACATACGGCAAGTAAATTGCTTCCTAATTGAATAGTTTGAATTTTCCATCAACTACGGAAATGACTTTTGGGTTATAAAAACAAAAAAAGCCTAAATGTTACGTGCCAGTATAACATAACTACTAAGTAGAATGGAACAATTCCTTTCGTCAGACGAAGAACACAAATGGATTGTTCCCATGTTGTTCAGCATCTGTAAACTTTGCTTCAGCATTTTGTATATTTTTGCAACATCATACCGAAAATATTTTAGACAGTTTAGAACTTTACAAAAAAAACTGAATTGTGTCTTTCGAGTTGGTTAAATATGTGATATCTGCCGTTACTGCAAATACGCTGCTTAACTATGAACTATAGTTAACAAAGCTTATCTATTAACAATGATAACACGGACGCTAAATATCGTTAACTCTTTATTACTTTACTTCCGACGTGTACAAGAACAACAACTACAATAACATTACAAGTGGATCCACCTGATCAAAAACACAATAGACAAGATTGCCCTGATGAGGCTGACAACTCAAGAATGCTTTTACTTTTTTTAAATACACTTATATCTCCACATCTCCCCTTCAAACTCTCAGGCCATAAACATAACGGTCGGTCCATTGATAGCGCCGCCCGTAACGACTTTGTGCACGAGGCCATCGTTGGGGAAGAGGTTGGTCCTCACCCGGTTCTGGTTGAGCCTCCATCACGTTTGCAGGTTCTCCTTGAGTTTCTTCGCTAAACTCAAAATCGGGATCTATCTCTTCCTCTTCTATCATTCCAACAGACTCCAAGTCGTACGAGTTCCTTCTGTACTTTCCATTGTCTGTTTGAACCCAGTACGACCTAGGAGCATTGGCTTTCTCTGTGATGACTCCCCACTCTCGACGATCCCGAACCCATACCTTTTCTCCCTTTTCCAGATTCTTT
>JAAXOA010000856.1:0-18933 GCA_036561885.1 Salina celebensis
GCGACCTGGTCCTTATAAGGGCCTGAAGACGCCTATTTTGAAAGTTATATTATTTAATATCTTGACTTGGTATGCATGAAAATTGACCAAAATCTGTATTCTAGGGTATTTTTTAATGCTGATTATTATGAAATGACGAAAAATTAAATTTGGGGTTACCCCTCCTCCGGGGGGAAGTCACCCCCCAAAATTTTAAAGTGGGGCAAGGGAGATATCAATGAACTCCCCGTGATCTCCTGATTCAAAAAATATATACATGTTGGGGGTTTATAAAACTTTTGTCTTAGGGGACTAGTCTCCATAAGCGTATTTCATTGTGCACTCTTGTGATCAATGTCCCTCCAAATTTTCCATTCTTTGAATCTCGACCTCCACCCAAGCTGATGCCACCAGTACTCCCATGTCATCCTCAAATGCGGAGTTTGCTCCCAATTTTCATCGAAAAACCAATCTCAATTAATTTCCCATTTAGTCTTCCACTTTCCCTATAGTCGCATCTTCCCCTGTAAATCCTGTCCATTGGCAGCTCCAACCCTGGACAAACTGCTCAATCACATGACCAAACACTCGAAAAGTAAGCGCCTCTTTTGTCCCGAGTGTCCTTCCTCCATGTTTCCCTCCAGGCAGGAGCTCTACCAAAACTGCCACCAGGTCCACCACTCCCTTACGGAACTCTTCCAATGTGTCCACTGCCCAAAGTCGTTTCTGATGCCCATCACATACCGCCAGTATCTAAAGATGTCCCACAGTATCGGCGAGGATACCCCGGAAACTGGAGAATTCTTCTGTAGCCAGTGAAATAAGGGAAAAGTTTACAAAACCCGGAGGTCTTTGGACCGCCACCAGAAATTTTACTATGGACCGGACTCTCTCCGACCGCACATGTGGCCGGGGTTTATTTACAATTCACTTCTCCAAAAAAAAAAACATCCAAGAAAAATACGAGAAAATCCGGTATCCGTGCCTGCAATGTGAAAAGTCCTATTTTGAACTTAAGTTCAGCTTGGACACCACATGAAGATCCATACTGAAGAAGTGTTCCACACTTGCCCATTGTATGGGAAACAGTTTCCAATGCTGCAGCAGTTAAAAGTCCACTCTGTGGTGCATCTGGAGAAGAACGGAGAAACTAAATGCGTTTGTGAAGTCTGTGGAAAGGAGTTTGGAAACGAGCTCTACATGAGGAAACACAAGGGAAGCCATAAAGAGAAGAGTTTGGAGTGTGAATTCTGTCAGCTCAAGTTTCGCGGACCAGACCACCTCCTGAGTCACCTGTGAACGCACACGGGCGAAAGACCCTTTCAGTGTCCAGTGGAAACGTGTGGAAAGGGATTCAACCGCAGGGATGTTTTAATTGTTCACATGAAACTCCATGGAATGTCGCAGGAGGAAGCGGCCAAAGTGTACAACAACAATTTGGAAGCAAGGCAAAAAGTAGGCGGCACTCTTTAAAATACCATAATGTAGTAAATTGTTGTGGTTTTATGTACCATTTCGTCATCCGTGTCAAGAGATTTTACAATTAAAAAGCGTTACAAGTTATGAAGTATTTTTATTTTTATTTTATCTCATGTTACCCCAGCACCATATGGGATTGAGAATTCATTGTATATTTGATGGTAGTTCATCATCCATGATCAATGATGTCTTTAGTTGTGTTAGGCCAAGGACCCTAACATGGTATATGTTGATGGAAATAGAGACCATTAGATATAAAAATAGTACCTACGGAGAGAGTAGTGAACTCTCCCTTCTCAAGGATACAATTCCCTTTCACCTAACTGGACCTTACAACAGGGTCAGTATAAAAATACCCTTTGCCTTTATGGTAAAACAATTTGAATGGTGCGTCTTACAAACCTTCAATTACAATTTGAACATGTAAATCAAGCTAATTATCGTCTGAGTAACTCTACGATGTTATTTAAAAATCTCTCATTTGCACCCTTTCTCCACAAAATACCCCAGTACGTATGTATGTATGTTGTCCCCTTTCTCTACCATCTACTACGTTTTCTTGTTTGATCTTTCAGCTTATTGCGAATTGTTAAGCTTTACACCAATTTTAATTTAAATATATTTTATTGTATGCACACGCTTGTGTGAGAGAGAGAAAAAAAAAAGGAAAAACTCTCGTTTATTGTTGGTCTTGAGTGTTGAGAAAGAAGACGTTGAGAAAAAGTGTTCTGCTTGAATTGAAATTTAGAGAGAAGCAAACAGGAAAGAATTCAAGATTAAAAATTATTTTTGAACACTCAGGACTATGAGTGGTCCTTAATTTTTAGTTAAAAAGTAGCAGCTTGTTGTCACTTTAAGGCGTCTTTGAGCTCTCTTAGGAAGGACCAGATGTCCGCTATCTGTTTTTAATTCGGATAATTAATTAGTGAGCGATTTGTTTCTCGAGTTGAAAGTTGAAAAATGAATAGCGGAAATTCCAAGAAATCATCGGCTGGCTTAGCTTCGATTCCGAAGCGATTAAAAATGGTTGAATTGGGAGCGTCACTTGATCTCCGGATTGGGCAGACGGAACAATCAGAAGGACAAGGAATCCCGCCGGAAACTCCAGAACAAAAGGTTCTCAGGCTTCCAGAGGTAATCTCTTCGACTTTACTCTTAACATTGAAATTCAATTTGACGAATTTAATTGTTTAACTTTTATTGATGATTATCCGAGTTAAATTGTTTTCTTTCCCCCTCCCCCCCAGATTTTGTCTAACATTTTTGGCCATTTGGCAGCTGATTCGGACCTTAAATCTCTTAAAAACGCCAGAGCCGTCTCTTTCTTGTGGGAACATGAGGTTTTCATCGCCCTTAGAAGCAATCTGTCCCTTATGCCTTGGATTGTAGTCGATGATCCCGACAGCAATGACTTATCCGACAGCGAGGACTCGTTCGACATCGAGGACTTAGCCGACGATGAACATCCACAGAAGTCTCTGCAAAGTTCCTTGGACAGTTTAATATCAGGGTGCGGCAAGTGCGGATTCCCACTCAAACTAGAGATTAGTAAATGGTCTCCTCAGTTGGAATCTTTTATCCGTGCCTTCTCAAGAGAAATCGTCCAATTTAAAATCAAGGACGGCAGTGGATTCCCTGTTGAGTTTGCAACGATTGAATTACCAGCACTGAAGCACGCTTCATTCTCTGCCTCGGATATTTGCAGTGGACCTTACCTCGTGGAATTCGTTAAAGTAGTGAAATTCTGGAATCAGCTTATTGGAGCTTCCAAGAACCTCAAGACGTGCGACGTTCGCCTTCGAATCTCGAATTTGGAGGATGATTTAAGCCCTGACAACGCGGCATTTGATCCAGTTGATTGGAGTGAAGTGGGCAGTTTAAGATGCAGTTATGATTTCTTCGTAGAAGTAAGTGCTGCTAACGAGCTTTCAGCGCTCAGTGATCTCGTCGTGTACTCTTCCCCATCCCTCGAGGACCACCCTATGAAGCAACTTACGTTGGCGAAAGCACCCAACTTAAGCAAGCTAGATGTTGACGACGAAGTCGAATGGGTACTCAATCATCAAATGAAGAAACTAGAACAAGTTTTTTTCCGGCTGGGGTTCACTATCAGTGGGACACAACCACCCTCTAAGCTCTTACCAAGATTGAAGTGCTTTTATTTGTTGGATGACTCTATGGAAGGCAAATCGTTTGCTAGTTTGATCAGGGGCGGAGGAGTGTTTGAAAAAGCGATTGACATCGCTTTGTATGATCATTGGATGAGCTTGGAAGAACCCATTAACGAAGTGGCAGTTCAGCTTTGTGAGAGCTTCCCGAACTTGACAAAGCTTGAATGGCATTGCGGTAACGGTGCGCAGAACTTCGATGCGGATGTGAATAGCGAACACTCGCTGTTAGCGGCTCCTATCATTTTCTCCAGGTTGGAATTCCTGACAACTTTAGCCTTACTTACAGTTGAGCCATCTGAACGAGAATTGGTCGAACTAGTGACGGGGATTACCCTGGAAAACATTCCAGAAGAGGAGGAGTCCTGGCCAACTGTACTAGTGGGTGACACTCACTCAGTTGTCAATCTAAAACGTGAGTTATCTTGGAATTTGATGAAACTGTATGTAATTTTAATATTTTTTAAATCAATAATGATGTAATTTGATATTTCATTGACAGATTTGAAATCGTTTATTCTCGGTGTGGATGAGGAGTTGGTGAAAATCATCACTAGACATACACGTTTTTTGTTTACTGCCGCTTTCCGAACGATGGAGACTCTAGAAGAAATCTGGTTCAAGAACATTATTTTTGAAGACACCTCGTGCACTACAGAGTGGAAAGAAATGGGGCGCCATATAACACTGGAGTATTCAGATTAAACGTATTAATAACAAGTCAATCCAGGTTTTGAGTATTCTTTATGATATTCTTAATGTACTTTGTATGAGGTGGATCTTGTTTACAATTATAATCGTTATCTTCAAAATATATCAGTTGCACAAAATAAGTACAGTTAAAAATCTTAATTACACGGTTGTTAATAAAAGCCTAGAAAATCACTGTTTAATCTTGTTGATACTCTTCCTTCATCCCTTTCATCCTGTCTCTCCTTCCTCTGTCTGTACTGGTTTCCAGACTTCCTTCACCTCCACGGTTGTCTCGTCACATTTTCATTAAAAAATTGTTCGCATTGGCCAGTTAAATTAATTTTTGGTGGTGAGCTTTCAGGTCGTACCTTTGGGCCGATTTGGACCAAACTTGTTGCATGGATACTTTATACCCTAAGGAAGATCTATATTGATTTTGAGCCAAATAGGGTGACTCCAAGGGGCTGGGTCAGGGGCCAACTTTTTTCTTTTGCATTTGACATGGCATGTGGGGTATCATTCGAAAGCCCTTATCAAGAGCAGCTTTGACGCAACTAGGAGGCGTGGTCAAAGGTCAATTTTTTTCTTTGAGTTTAAGACGTTTTAGACTTTCTAGAGTAAATCTTTTATTATGCATAACGCTTTGTAGCTAATGTACCAGTCATGCGTAACAACACTGGGAATTTGCTTAAAAGAGCTAACATCACCCATAAATCCACTGTTTACCAATAACCAAATTGTTTTCTTCTCTTTCCGATTTTGCATGCCTCAATTACTTATGTATTATATGGAATGTAATATTTAACAAACAAAAAAACATGATACGAAAGGTTGGTAATAGTAGGAAAGAAAGAAAGTATAAATTTGTAGCATAGATTTGAGCTGCTCCACACATCCCATCTCTTTTAAAGTTAAGCAGAGCACAACGAGACAAGGATGATGAATGAATGAAAGATAAATTTCGCAGTTGTAATAAAACATTTTTCGAAAAAAAAGCTGTTGATAGTGAAAGTAATGTATTTTTCAATGGATTTTATTTCTCACTCTTGCTTCTCACCGTGGAGATTATTTTCATTTTCTCTTTCATACAGGGTGTCTAAAAAACACTGCTTGTTTTGAAAACTTAATATCTCGATAACTGTTTGTCAGAATCATATAAATCTTGTATCTTTTTTTAGACATAAAGAGGGAGAAATTTTGAACATAACCATATAACATTCCTTATGCATACATTAAAAAGAATTATGTCAAAATAAAATATTTAGCCGAAGATTGAATCAATGTTTTCTCAGACACCCGATACATCAAAAACCATAGCACAAAGCTTTTGAAAAAAGACAAGCAATTATAGGAGAATAGGAGAAGAGAAGGTCCAAAGCATAGCTAAAAATATGGAAACAAAGTTAATGAATTTACATTGTTACATGCTTGAGGGTTAACTCAGATTGAAACCCATTCGTATATATTTTAAATACAAATTCGGGAAAAAGTTCCAGAGTCAACCATTCTTGCCCTGATTTTACCAAATGTATTTCAAAATATCGGCTAAACTGCAAATATAACATGAGTACTGCGTAGAAACAAAAACAACTATTTTTACATTTTCCAGATTATCATTGATAGGTTGAGTTGAAGCATAAATTTAAAGCACATCTAGTTTCACTAAGAAGGACACGCCTGTAGTAAAACTGGAGTTTTTTATTTCAAACAGGGAACATTGTTTCTACACACAACATCATCGCAAAGAAAACTACCATCGTGCTTTTTCAAATATCTGGATACTTTGCTATAACTTTTTTTAAACATTTATGTGAAAATAATACATAAAAAACTTTATCCTACTTGAGTTAAGCATCCAAAACGACCGGATGTAGTGTTCGGTTAAATCGGTTGTTCTTTCTCGATCAACAAGTTTATGTGAGAAAGAGATCGATTTTAATACTTTTTTGTGCTAATTAGTATTTACCCCCAGTACTTTCTCATACTGTGATGTATTTATATAAAATAAGCCATTTTGAGGAAAATGTCCATATATTGTTAAATGCAAAGAAAACTAACAAAGATGTTATCAGCCTAGCAATACCTCTTTTGACGCACAGAATTATTAGATGTTAAGCTCTTTTTATCAATTTATTGGCATGTTCATTGCATGGCATGGCATCACGCTGCATCTTATCATATATTGTTCACATAAAAAATGTATAACTTAAATAGGTGCTTTGTTCTAGCTTCATTGACATGTGGGAATAGAACTAATATAACAATCAGGGAAATAGCTGTGTTATACTTTTTTTATTTATTCTGTGTTATATTATGTAATCCATTGCCGATAAAAATGGAAACAACAAGTTTACTAGTCAGATATTAAGGGAACAAATTTAGAGGAACAACAACATTAGAGGAACAGACGTATGGCAAGTTAAATTTGGTTGAGAGTTGATAGTTCACCAAGCTAAGATGTAAAAGTTCCGCTCTTGTCATCGCAGGAATTTTCATAAATTACTCGTATTGATAGACACTAAAAGAATCCCATATATATTTTCCTGTGAATTCACAAATATAAAACATTGAGTGCACATAAAGTAGAACACAATCATCAACATCGTTTATGGTAATGATACTTTGTACTTACCACAAGGAGTTACACGTATGAACTTTAAAATCAATACAGCTTCCTCCTCAATGCCCCGAATACGCTTTTCGCAACCTGCAGTAAAATCGATTGTCAGTGTGTCCGTGTGCGACTCATCAGTCACCAGAAGCTTGCAAAAATCAACTTCCTTAATTATGCAACGTATTGAGATCCTGTAGTCAGAAGACTGTCCCCGCTATATTTTTGATAAACAAATAAAGATGCAAGAAACAATTACATTAAGTATAAGTAACGTCATAAGTAATTGTAAAATGGTTATGCATACTCACAGGGGCAATACTGTCGAGCTCCATGATGAAGTTGTTGAAAGTGCTGAAGGGAATTTCGTTGTCTGTGTCAAAACGAAGTCTGGAATTGAATGACCATCTCAGCCGGTAATACAATAATTGTGTAGCTCCAAACAATTTTAAAACGGAAAAAGAAGGAATATCACTGAAAATGATTTTAATAATAATAACG
Organism: Salina celebensis; assembly: GCA_036561885.1. Lineage (NCBI taxonomy): Eukaryota > Metazoa > Arthropoda > Collembola > Entomobryomorpha > Paronellidae > Salina > Salina celebensis. The sequence goes on from JAAXOA010000856.1 coordinate 7,432, forward strand.
TGAAATTGATATACCCTTATTACACACACCAAAAAAATGGAACAAAAGAATAATTTTTAAAAAATTACTTTATCTTTAAAACTTTCTTCGCTATTTCAGGCTTTGATATTTTAACGGTTCGTCCGACTTTTAATTTTGTTGATACGGTAGTGTAATTCGTAGGTACTTCAAGGAACGAAAAAAAATCACAAGAATCCTTCACTAGGTACAAATTAACAGTGTTCTGTATCCAATGGTAAATGATCACGACATCAATGATGGGAATGTTCATTTCGACCTGAAGCTCGATTGTATTTTGATTCTTTATATTTATTGGTAAAATATCCATGAATGGATTGGAAACGGGTTCTACATGAACAGAGAAATAAAAAATATACATAAATTGTTAATGAAGGTGTGAAATGTAAAATATAGAATATCACAGTAAAACAGCATAGTATGAAAAACGTACTCACGATTTACCCTCTCAATCTCGCATGGTAAACTCATAATTTTATCCAAATCAGATTTTGACATGTTCCAGGATTTAGGTTTTGTCACTACATGAAAGTCGGTACACGTAATGACAGATTTTACAGGATGACGATAATTCAATTTTTGCCTACAAGAACCAAAGCCGGTAGACAGTAATATTAAGTTCATGTCAGTTGAAAAGCTTAATCTTATTCTTACTAAGCTTATTCATACTATGATAATTATAGTTGGATAAGAAAAGACATACCAGGGAGGATACAACGTAACACAAATCCCCTCCATAAACACAGAAGCATCAGAGGGCTTGAACAAGACTTGACGATACTTCTTATGTTTCACGTCATAAGCAATGACATGAAAAATTTTGTCTTTGACAGTTATAATTTTTCGGATAACAAGACGCATTGCAGTTTCCTCTTTATATCCTCCATGCCGCAAATCATGAAAAAACAAATTTTTCTTTGAGTCATGACGACTTTTATGGGTCATGAAACTCTCTAGCATTGATTTTTGTGACCTAAAAAGAGCAATATTCAAAATTCACTTCTTTTTGCATCTCCCGTACAGGTAATAACATGCATTAAGTAAAACACAAAGAAAATCTTACATTTCTGATAATAATGATGGCGAATGAACTTGTGGCTCAGGAGACTCAGTTGATAAAATCCATTCATCGAGACATTCAGGAGACAAATTAGCTGGATTTTTTGCATTGGAAGAATCACTATCAAACTGACTAATGTGATTTGATGATCCCTCTGTAGAATTGCTAATTGAAGAGCTAATATCAACTATTTCAATATCTTCAGGAGATTCAACTGACTCAATATTACTTTCCACAAAGTCAGGCGACAATTGTGATTGAGTAACAACATATTGGCTGCTATCTAGCTGATCTGCATAAAAATTGTTGTTCAGGACGAGTGTTTTATTTACACGGTAGGACCCAACAGCGTCAAAATCACCTAAAGTTAGATAAAGATTACGTTTTAAACACCCTACACCAGACCAGATTGGAATATAATTGGGTTAGAGTCTGAATCTCAAATCTACGGGGCAAACTTACCAGTTTGTGAGTGTGCTTCATTCTTGACCGATTTGCTTTCATCCTCTGGGGGATATTCATTCTGTTGATAATCACAGCTTCGTATTGACGGTTTGTTTACTTTGTCACGATTCTTAAATAAATCAGATGACACATGAAACGCTGTTTCATTGACACAAACCAGCTTAGTAAGCGAGCATTTAGTTGGAGTCCGCTGATTCTTTTCTTGAACCCGTGCACAACTCGTCTTTTTGTCTATACGACGCAATTTTGCTGATAAGCTGGACATCGACACGTTTAGTGTGGTTCCCATAGTACTGCCGCGTTCTGGAGGTTTTCGTTTTCGAACTGCAGTCCGAAAAGAACTTGCCAACACATCATCCATAACTTTTTCTGCCATCTCAGCGAGGCTGTTTTCCTGAGAGTTGTTGACTTGTTACTAATACCACACACGTTTTCATTTACAGACAGCCAAAAACTGCAAAACTAAACTAAACTAGTCACAAACTAGTAGTAACTAACCAGTCCCACAATACCAATTAAATCGTTAAGGGGCAAAAACCAAAAGAAACACTATAGTATCGGTCGTAACAGTAGCAAATAGCAAACAAAGGAACTAAAAAACACACTACTCTTTTTCATATTAAAAACATGTGCTTATGCTTGGGCTCTTCAGTATGTGAGCCACAAAGGTGTAAAGTCGGAAATAGAAATGTTTTACCAATTATGAACTAGTCGGGAGGGGGAACTCGAAACACTTATCACTTACATTGGGATGGAGATGGAACAGGGGTTAATCACTGATGTAAATACATCCATATACGAAAAACACAATTGGCAGTGGAAGTTTAGAAAAAACTGTGTGTCAAGCTTAAACTGTGATTTACTCGAGAACTAAAGCGCTATATTCGAGTCAAAACCTGACATTTAAGGATAGCAAATGTACCTCAAAATAATATTGATTTTAAGTAATTGAAGTATCATCCTTGTATGTATATAAATTTTCTTCATTTCATCTCCAGCACTTTCTTCATTCTCAGCGCTTTTTAACCCACATAGCTTTTTTCTTTTTTCTACGTATACAGTTTGCTCAGTCCAACCAAACGATGACTATTATATACATTTGTCGCAAAGTTGCGTTCAACATTTTTATTCATTAGTTGGATCATTAAAATCAGTCGGAACATACAAATGGGTCTCACTAGACGTGTTTGACTGCATAGTTTCTACATATTGTTGAGTATTACATAGCTGAACTTTGTTCGGCAAGTAATGAGATAGATTTTTGCGTCTGTCGGTAGATGATCTATAGGTCATAGTTTTTGATTTTTCGATTTCGATTTCAACACAACTTGGTACTTACTTACTTACTTACTTAGATTCATTGGCCAAAGGGGATGTACCTTCATGTTTTGCAGAAGTGTGTTGTAAAATTTGAACTGGCTCAGAAATATTTCTCTTTGGCGCATAGTTTGGCTAATGATGTCTATCTTTAATGTTACTTCACTGGAAAGTGGAAATGGAAACGTAGATACTATGAATATGTATTTTTTCCCCTTGAGTGAATTTTTCGTACCTTTCGTAAATAGATAGAGGTAGATTTCGTCAGTGTAGAGTTAATTTCAAGAGAGATTTCTTTTTTTATGCATTTTGCGTTTTGGTGTTTCTATATTACTACTTTGCAGTTTTGATGACAAGTATGCATGTAAGTAATTGAAGGACATTATAACAAATTTCTGGGAAACTCTGATACATGTAAAATAAAATATTTTTACTAAAATACTAAAACAATCTGTAGAAACAACAATGCCCAGATTTTACAGAATATTTACTGGATATGTACAGTGGATTAAATGGATAGCGTGATTCCTTTGTTCGCCATGTAACCATTATAAGCTTGTTTACTGCGGAAGAATTTCGTTTCCATGTACCATAATGCAACATTTTGGAAAACCAGTTATAATTATGAGAAGGGAAAGGTTGTGTTAGCCCTTGCAAAACAATATCGTCTCAGACGACATAAATAAATAAATACCATATACAAGACCATAAATGTCTACCTCAGTAAACAGCTTTTTAAAATTGTCCTTGCTCCCAGAATTTTGTTTATTTAGAAGCAAGGAATCACATACATACAGTCCTTATAATGTTTACTTTTAGTAGTCCGTCTAGGTAGTCTTATGTGTACTCTCATTATATCACATAAGTATCAAATGGTTTGCTCTTGAGGCGAGTGTGCTTTTGACAACTGTGGATACTGACAACAGTTCTGCATTTGACACGAGCACAAACACACGTATGTTGGCAACGAGGTCCACACTTCTGCTAAGAAGTGTTTAAGAGTTTTTAGTTAAATAGTGAGTGTAGTGTATATCGTGATATCGTGACTCCTACCAAGTATTTGTTTACTAATTTTTTCAACGCACAAAATAGAGTATTGATTAAATTTATTCTTTTGCAACTAATTCGTTTTGACAAACATGATTGATGATTCGGTAATGACTGAAGTCCAGAAATTTTACATTCTGATTCATTTTTGAAATGATTATTTATATAAGCTCTCAGAATCCAATACCCGATTTCATGATTTTCATTGGCAAAGTATCAACTCTCAATACCACATTAAACTAATCCATGTAAGTAAATTTTTACATTTGGCGTCATATATACCTAGCTACCGTCATAGCTACTATGATTAGCTTTTGAATTATAAATTTTTTTAAACATATTCGCAGTTTTGTCTAACAACACAATCGCCGAATATTCAAGATGAGTGCTACAATTGTATTGACATCTAGTGCCATGCAGAAGGGAGTTGTTTCCAGAAATGTACCGTTAACTTTTGGTAACCAGATGACTGGGCGTAAGAAATCTACTAAACGTGCCGTAAATAACAAAACAGAGCCAACTACTCCACCGATAAGGCAACCAAATGCGGCAAGAGGAAGAAACACTCCGAGACCGGAACGACAAGGTATGGGAATTACTTTTTTCGATGGTTTCTTGCAGTCTGAAATTTTCAAAGGAAAGAAATTTACATTTGATTGTGTTGATTGATCTTGCAGCGCCTGCGCCGCCAAAACCAAATGTCCTTCCCATAACTGGTATCTTTGAGAAAAGTAATAGGAAAGTTAAGAGGGCAGGTAACTATTTGTTAGGACCAATTGTAGGAAGCTCACCGGTTAAATGCATCACACAATATTTAGCAAGATTAGATGGGACTGACCATTTTAGAGTAATTAAGGTGAGCAAGCGTCTGACAACTTTGATATAGCAAAATCAAATGAATATATACGGTTGACGATTGTGTGCTAATGACTGTATTAATTTTCGTAGATATTAACGAGGAAAGGACCAGGTGAAAAAGAAACTACAGATGATATCCAAGGGAAAAATTTGCTTCACACAGAGCATTCACTTTTGTCATTAGTTAGGCATGAAGAAGGCGTCATTCACGAACATGGGATGTTTGGGGTAATAATTTAATTTCTAGTGTGTAGCTTTGATGATTGAATCTTTATATTGATTGTCCTCTAATACTGTTTTCCCTAGGAAACAGTTCAGGAAACGGTTCAAAATGAAAAGGGTGGCTGGGTTGAGAAGGAAGTTAAGCGTCTTTGTTTAGTGGTGGATTGTTATGTGGCTCATGATTTCAGTCCGAAATATAATAACATTACAAATATGCAATGCTACGTAATTAAAGAGAAAAAATTGCCCGAATCAGAAGCAATCCGAATCTTTTGCAAAGTTGTTCAAATTGTGGAGAGACTTCATAAGGTATAAAGAGTAGAATTGAAGAATTGTCAGAACAGTGATGTTATTCATGAACGGATTTAGGAACATATTTCTTTTTTTCTCCAGTTAAATGTAGTTCATCGGGACCTGAAACTTGGAAATATTATTTTCAACAAAGAAACTCAGGATGTTACGCTGGCAAATTTTTGTTTAGGAAAGCACCTTTCTAGTGATACAAATCTTCTAAAGGATCAACGCGGCTCACCGGCCTACATTTCACCCGACGTGATTACTGGCAAGCCATACTTAGGTATTTAGCGATTTGGACGAATTTAGCGATTTGGAATGGTTTATCCTGTATTGATTTCGGTCGCGTATGATATTTTGATTTGCTATTTTTAGGTAAACCCTCGGATATGTGGGCACTTGGAATTGTTTTGTACACAATGTTATATGGTCAATTTCCGTTTTATGATCAAAGTCCGACAGTGTTGTTCAGAAAGATTAAACTGGCCGAGTTCCAAATCCCTGTGTAAGCCTTTTAAAACCAATATTCAAGCTTTGCATGTTGTCTTTCTCCAGTATGTAAGCATTGTATAAATTTTTAAGTGTTTAGGTGTTTAGTAAGTGAAATTTTTATGTAGTGTTTATGTAGTGAAATTTTTCATACAAATAATGTGACGGTTTACGTTACTAGAAATGATGTGCGTTTAGATTTTAATTTGTCATTATTCATCATGACATATTCATAATAATTGACATGTGCAATTTATTTAGATTTTTCAATTTTGCAGGGATGTGACAGTGAGTTCAATGACTGTCCAGTTGATTAAGTCTTTGATTGTTTTTGACCCAAAAAAGCGTTTGACTGCTTCACAAACATTAGATAAAGCAAGAAACATTATTGCCGCTGAGCAGTCATTGATGTTTGACATTGACTTGCAGGTACTGAGTTGAACGTATCTCTCTGCTGAAGCTGTGGCTTTGCAACTGGTCATTTATGAACGCTACTAATAGTCTGTATTTTTTTTCTCTTTACAGGTTGTTCCAGACTCCCATGCAGGTGCTGAAAGGCCTAGGAAAAGATTGCACATCAATACACCACCAAGTCCATCAGACATTTTGTTTGACATTGCGAGTATTTTGGCAAAGTGTGAAGAAACTTCTGAATACGAGGTGAACTTAGATGAATCTGGAATATTTTTGTATAGTTTTATGTTTGAAACCATGTTGTAACCAATGTCTTTGCTTTTATTTTCTCTTTGCAGGAAAATGAACCTCATAGAAAGAATACGAAACTTGGCAGTTCTCAGAAGTCATTGACCTGCTCGGTCGGTCAGTTCACGATTGAAGATCAGCAAATTAAGAGAATAAAGGCCATGGTGGTTGCCAAGGAAATTGCAGAAGCTGCGGCAAATAGTAACATCCCGGCCCATATGATATCAGAGGAATTGGCCAACCAAGTTTCATCAACGTCGAGTAGGGGCTTAAATAATAGCACTGTCCCTTTCATTGATAGCACACCAGTCCCTAAAAGCGACGGCGCATTATTTGATTTATCAAGTTCAACAAAATGCAATGGAGTAGATGATCATATAGTTCCTACATTTTCTTAAATGGCTTGTTGTTGATTTTGGCACTTTTCTATAATAGGTTGTGTATACTGCTGTAAAGTTATGCAAAAGCTATTTGGCAGAGCCCAGGATTGACTATGTGTTATACAAAACACCACAGTGCGATATGTACAGAGGAAATTTATATTTAAATGTGTGTCCATTGTAGTAATTAATACAGGTAAAAGAAACACTAGGCTAATATAACCCATGATGGTCGGCGAATAAATTCTACCTTGGCTGTTTAAAATATAGTTTTTCGTGTACATATCTTGACAATTGATTTTTGAAATAATAAAATTTGTGCAAAAATTATACCATAAACTGTTATTCATATTTTTATTATTATTTATTGGTATTCATGTTCGTACATTTGTTTTTGATTGTGACAAAAAAATAGAATAACAAAAAAGAGAGAAAGTAAACATAAGCTACCTAGTTATGAATGTTTGAACGATAACTGGTTTGGTATAGACAGAAAAAACAATCAGAGAGTAAACTATGAATGATGAGGAATAAATGATAGAAAAAATATCTTGATAGTTTTTTTTTGTGGCTTAAAAGGATTGCGAAAGCAAAAGCCACAGTTTTTTTTTGCACAATAAAAACAATTGAATATATTTGAAAGGGCAGAGGGGAAACTGTTTCAAAACAAGAGCAGTTTCTAGTGTATTTGCGAATAGTTTTATATGCGTGCGTTCACGTTCTCCTATTACAAGAGTAATTTAGGTTGGGAACCGGACAAATAACAGCCACAGAGTGAAAAAATTTTGGGGCATAATAACATTGATTGGTTGGTGTAATTGGTAGAGAAAAAAGAGAAAAGGTGTGTTTGCTAAAAGAGAACAAGAGAGCTTAATGTACTAGTATGTGGTCCCTTAAAAAACTACTACCTACTAACTCTACTAAGTTAATTAGTTATGACGGTATCTAACGAGGAACTCATAAGGTGTTAGTATTTCTGGACAGCAAGCGGTGGAAATTATAAATGGAAACTAATGTTTCAAGGAGGTTTTCAAACATGCACAACTGTTTTGGATCAATGAAATTTGGGGAATGGTTTATGAACACTTCCGTTATTTAAAACTATTATATTCAGTTTAATGTCATTCTGTAAGCAAAGTATGAAAAAATTACGCACACAAGACTTTTTGTTGCTGTGAGACAAACAATGGGCACAAAATTTGTCACTCAATATCCATCAATTTCCAAATTACTATCGCTGCATGTATTTTATTATGCAAAAATTAAGCATATTTTAACTGCTTTAACAAAGGGAGTATTTGCAAAAATGAATTAGCATTCTGTCCCCGACATCTAGTTTCTTATTAAAATTACCTGGTTTGGCTTTCACCGCAAATACGAAATATTACACCGAGCGAGAAAGTAAAATGAAGTAGTTCATAAACAAATACATGGAATGTCTCATTAAGCACACTAAACAACAAAGGGAAGTTTGAAGGTGGAGTCGAATCCAACACCCAAATTAATTTCACAGTCATAAATCATTATAATGAGTACAAGTTTATTACATGGTCGATGGTTTTAATGCTAATATTAATTTCCAGTACCTAAATGTAAAAATGGTCGCTGTTTGTCCCTAAAACTAAAATGCCTGAAATGGAGACTTCTACAGTCTTACACTAGTTCGGACTCCGTCAGTTCCTTGATTAAAGATGGGACGCTTTCACTACATAGGCATGGCATTAGATAAGGTCACCGATCAAAAGCGTTCTCACTCTATAAGTTTATCGCAAACAAATGGGTTTTATGTTTATTTTTCAAGAAGAAAACTCCGGTTTTAAAGGTTGTTAACTACTGCGGCTGAGGACCCCCCCTTGCAAAAATGCAATATCATAATTATATTATATTATAATTAACTGCGTTTTTATTATCAATCATCAGTTCCTCTCAGGGACAATGATTTTGCAAACATCTTCAGACGAACAAACTGTTCCTGCACAATTGTCTAAAAATATAATTTGTTTTCTTTCTAACAACCAACAAGCAATAAACTATATCTGAGTGGACATTTTGACACAAACAATTTACAATTTCAACATGAGTTGTACACTTTCCTAATCAGCCGAAGACCCATGGATGAATGCATGAAATGAAATCACATGCTGTGAAAACTTTCATGCAGTTGGATCCCACAGACAAGTCCTCCAGATGAGAAGTCCTCATTAAGCAATAGCTGCAATTCGTAATTGTAAATGTATTGGAATATGGGGATTGATCTTGGTAGTGGTATGTGGATGCTGAGAATGATAATCAATGATGAACGATTAATGTGTTAGATGTGTCTTTTGAAAACCATAAAGCAGGAATGGGATGATGACGATACAACGACTTACTTACAAAAGTTGTAGGGATTGATTTTCCCATCCAATATTAGTAGCAATTTATATTGGTGCTTGAAAAGGTATTTGTAGCCCAAAATGATATTTGTCGAGTTTTTGATCTCCTTTTGTTTTATATAATGAATGAAGTGCAGTGGTGGTTCCGTGAAAGAAAGAGTTATAGTAAAACATGCGCGTATGATGCAGACTCTTTTTGTACTGTTGCTGCAAATGAAAACGAAGAAATAATAACAAGAAAAACGTGATATGAGAAGAAATGTTGGATAGAAGAAAGATAATATAATTCTACACTCATATGTTTCCTTTCAGATCAGTTTTCCTCTTCTCTTCTGATTTTCTTCTTTTTTTTTGTACATTGAAAGGAGTTTGTATGAAAAAGGTAAATTAGGCAAGCGATGCTCAAGCTCCTTGCTCGACAGCGAATGTTTCAGAATACCCATGTTTAGTTTCAAACACCTTCATTCTTAAACTTGTTATATTGTAAACAACTGTCTTCTTTGAACAGAAGTCAAGGGAAAATTTATCAATGTTTATAACATAAATATAACTATAGAATGTTTTCATATTATTGTCATTCATACATCATACATTCTTAATCGGACACATTAGTTAGAGGAATAATCATCAAGTACAACATATTTGATGAATTCTTTGAGTGTATCTAAGTCCTCAGTGAGGATTTTTTCGTATGCTGGCAGCTTCTCAATATCAGTGAACCACCTGTATGAAATGCAAACAATATGTTTATTTATTAACTCAGTAATATAATTTGCTTACTTAACCACTGAATGTTTTTTAATGATGTAAAATTGTCTTCAGCTTACGTTTTGAAGACTTTAATTGATTTTTCCTTCAAATCAATGATGTTCAAATCTTTCACATAGAGAGTCAGTAGAAGGGCAGCTTCGGGAGTGAACCACTCTGACGGTTTGGAAAATAGAATTGCTTCCATACACTTCATCATCGGTTTAATGTTAAACTGGTCACCAGCATTGAGAAGTTCCAGGCAAATAAGCGGGTCTTTCTCGGCTAACCTGGAGTTCCCCGTGTACAAATAGGCCAGCATTGCCCTTACACCTTTCTCAGTCATGTCAGGCAGTTTCATACTTCCACTGCAAGTTTCAACCTTGTATGGTTCAAACATCTCAGCAAAATAGGAACTATTAGCAGCCAGAAAGCTCATGTGGCATTTTACCTCATCTTCACTACCGGTGATGAATTTAAAGTCAGAGAAAATTTCTTCTTTCAGGATTTTGTTATTGACTCTAGATATGTCATACACAAAGGCTGAAGTATTTCGGGTGAGCATTACGGAACATTTAACAGACATTTTCCAGTTACTAGATGGGTCTGTCCAGAGGTCCGACAATTCAAGGGATTCTTTTATATTTGAGGTAAACTTCAATTTTTGGGCGTACTCTGAAGACAAATTACCGTGTAACCCACGTAACATTGTAAATTCATCTAAAAATAATGAAATGTAAATACTTAATTGTTAGGTATCGCACAGATAAATTTTCTAAAGTTAACTGTAATAATTTCATGATTTCTTACAACTACAGTTATCGAGCTTCAACGTCTCATGAGAACGGATTTCTTGCAGTGATTGTATTTCTATCCTGATCCATACCTGATGGGTGCTTAATTTTCGTACTAATTCATCATTCCAATCCAATTGCATATAAGCCACATGTTTTTCTGGATCTTCCGTATCTTTATACGACATTAATCCGAGAACTATCGTGGGTCCTCTTATACATCTTTTCGTTTTGAAAACAGACGAGATAATTCTACAATTAGAAAATAACTGGAGTAGTATTTCTCTAGCAGCGACACGAAGTTGGTTGTTAATGCTAGTAAGGACAAACGTAGTCCCCATTGAGTAACCGGGTAACCTAAATGACATCCTATTTTCTGATTTGGGCTGCTGCAATCTCAAACGCTGATCGAAACTCACATATTTTTCCATCTTCAACTATTCGTTATTCGAAGTCCAACTGAATTTAATCTAACTCCAACCGCATTCACAATAAATGTAAAACCCAATTATTTCACTAGATGCTGTTGAAAATGCACTAGAAAACGAAACGTGGCACTGACAAGGCTGAGCCCAGATTATAGAACCGTCTATTTACAACAAAAATGATGTTGCCATGTAAGAAAAGGAGGCTTTATATGACTTGCATTTCACAAATTCTTGCTGTTACTCGAAAACACAAAACAAAAAGTTTGATAGGATTCATTAGATATCAAACTTAAAAATAACTTTCTG
>JAAXOA010000857.1:0-18922 GCA_036561885.1 Salina celebensis
ACTGATTCGGCGATATGCAGAAGGCGATATGAGTACTCGGCGATCTCCTGATTTGGCGATATGCGGAGCGCGATATGGGGATTACGATCTCCTCACGGCGATCTCCTTATGGCGATCTCCTTACCGTAATTCGGCATGTGCATTGATATAGAATGGTCGTTACCGGTAAAGGTTTGTATGCATAGATTGAGATATCTAGTCAGGAATCTTAAAAACTTTCGCAAATAATTGTTTTACCTGGTGATACTCTTGATCTGTCACGTGTGTGACGGACAAATTGACTAGCAAATTATAATTATATACAATGGTTATATAATAAAGTTATGTTACACGGCGCGGATTACGTAATAAAATGGTTTCATAAACAAATCAATCATCTTTATTATTTCGCATTAGATGAAAGCAAATGTTCCAAGTTTGCAGGCAAATCTCAATCAAATATAATGAAAGTTACATCTTTAAACTTATATTCATGAAGAATACACAGTCATATTATAGTAAAAAAAAGATTTACTTTGTTGGAGAAAAACATTGAGGCTCTGGATTGGTCCATTCTGTCACATGGAATACACAAATCTATTTGAATTCAGTCTCCGTTCTTTGCTGCTGTTCACGACTTCACCCGCAGAATCGGTGAAAATCCGGTTTATGTTACAAACAGGAAGCTATTAATGCAAAATTAGGTGGATTTAATAGTAACCTTCCAGATTACATGCAAACTTTGCCAAAAATTATTTCCTTATTAGAAATAAATGTAGTCAAAGAGACGCATTAATATTTATTTGGTTAAGCTACTACCCGCGGGTTTAAGATGGGGTGACTTGAGAAAAACTACTTAAATTTGGGGCAACTTGATACATGTTGCAAGCGAAGCTTATATTGCACTATTTGATATTCTCAAGAAACCAGAAATGTAACCTGTTTCAATAGCCATAAACCGACTTGACATTTAATGTTTATTATTGCAATTTCAAAAATCATTCAGTTTTCTTTCAATTTGAGAACTAATTTGCAATGCAGCCAGTTGAAACTAAATGGGGATAATTGCTACTAATTTTACTTCGTTGTTTTAGAGAAAGTATGGATTACGTGGAAAACACTTGACATCATCGTTCAAAGCACGTATATTAAAAATAAAATTGAATCAACGGAGTTAAGGATATGCCATAAATACTTTTTAATATTATCACGTGCCACGAGCTGCATATTTTCAGTACTGCACATTATATTACGTCACGCTGGTTGAAAGTTGGGTTGTTTGAGAGAGCCGAACCCTTCAGGCCTCCAGACGATCCACGACGGCTGGCAGAGACGACCCAGCGACGGCGGCAGGGTCGACCCCGAAAGGCGATGAGCCAGCAACCGGAGGCCGTCCGAGCCCTCGCATCGGAGACACCGCAGCCGGCTTTGGGGCGGCTCTGACAGACGGCGGGGTTCCTCTGTTGGCTGTGGGGTTCGGTCCTCTCGGTTGACCTGGCCCGTCCAGGCACCTGATGAAGATCTTACTCCAAAACCATCATTTTTAGGGCCATTCACAAATAACCCAAGCTTCACTAAATGTGACGTTTTTTATGGACGACTCCCTACCTACAAAAAAATGCTTCTTTCGCTTTCACTTGGATCTCACACCGTTGAGAAATCCTTCCATAGCAACTAGTTTCACAGCTCATTAGAGCAACAACTGGATCGATATTTTTTGGTAGCATGCTACGTTTCTCATGGAAAGAAAGTAAAACAAAATCAGTTACAAACAAACTTAGCTGCTCCGTACTTGGCTGGTTTATGATATACCTTATTATTCTTTACTGGTGAAAGTTAGCAATGGCAAATGCAAAGTGGTCAGTTGTCACTTCCGATTTAAAGTCCTTGATTAAGGTGAGCTCAAAGTATATGCATGGCCAATTGAAAAGCTACAATTTGAATAATATTTTCACTCTTATATTAGAATCAGATATGCATCGCATGTTTGGTCTTTGGGTTGGAGATGATTGCCAGGATGTCGAATCCATGTGGGACTAGATTCATCACCGTCTGGAAAGTCGTTATGTTGTTTACGTTCTTGGATTGCTTCATGATGTGGAAAGTCTCTAAACAGGTAACAATTCATTGCGATTATATATACATAGATTTCGAATAATGGGTCAGTGAAAAATCTATGTATACTAAGGCCTAGTAGCAGCCTATGGTTACAGAAAAAGACTCGAACCTGATAGAATCAAAGTTTCGAATAAATGTCGGGCTAAGTTAAGAAAGCGTTGCTGTTCGAGTTTTTTAGTCAAGTTGCTTTCTTTAATATCGCTTGCTCACGTTTCTCCGACATTGATTCGACACCTGGGTTCGAGTGTTTTTTCGGCAACCATAGATTGTTAGTACGGCTTAGTAATGAAAAATCACCCATTCTTCCCGTAGCAGATGATGATAAAAGTGTTTTTCACTTACCCATAGTTTGAAAGTTGTTAGGTTTTCTTTTTTGGTACATTTTTCTGACTCACCCTGTACATTTCAATTAAGGTAGTGTTAAATGTTTATACCGAGCCTTGATACTTTGTTATCTGAATTCTGTTACAAGCAAGCTATCGTATTTGTACCTCTCTGTGGTGAATTCAACAGGTCAGCCCAGCCATGGAGGATATTTTGGAACTAGCACAATGCGTCTACGGCGTATGTGCAGTTTATTCAATAGGGCTGTGCTATTTTGACGAACACGCAAGGTGGGGGTGGGATATGCTGGAGATTGTGGCGGTTTACCAATTCATTGGACGCATGAAGATATTTCACACGAACAACTCGGAAGTTTCTCCACAAACCGTGGAAACGATTCCGCCATGCCCAAATTAACCGACGGTAAGTTGAATACACTAAATAAAGGATATTTTGATATTTATGCTACTATGTGCCAACGGTTATACCATTCCCGACTCATTTAACGAAACTTCTTTATGTTTACAATTACAACAGGTTGGCGAATGGAGCACCTCAGCTACAACAGCAGTCTTCATGAAGAGATTTATTTGTATTATTTGTACATCTTCCATCACTGGGTTTCGAAACATTTTAGTACCTAACTAGAAGCATGTTTTAACGAGTAGTCCATAATGTAAACTATGTAGCTGTGGTTATGGGTCGTCCATAAAGAACGTCGCATGGAGTGAAGAATGGGTTATTTGCGAATGGGCTGGCTGTCTGGCGCCGTCGTTGGGTCGTCTCTGACAGCCGTCGGGGCTCGTCTGTCGCCTGTAGGGTCGGTCCTATCGGCTGACCAGGTCCGTCCGGACCACCTGATGAAGACTTGTTCCCATACAATCATTTTTCGGGCCATCCACAAATAACCCAAGCTTCACTCCATGTGATCCTTCTTTCTTTATTGCTTCGTTATGGATCATCCCTTAGGAGAAAGCGCACTATGTGTCAGATAGAACTTCAAGTATTTTTAAAACACCCAAAGACATTATAATATATATTTGTAACTGAATGACCCCTCTTTTAACTGTTCCGGCGTCAGAATGCCATTAGCAAAAAATGCAAGTATTTCGCAGTAATAATGCCATACAGAATAAACTGGTAATAACGTCATTATGTCGTTGTAAATGAGCGAAAGGGGGATTAAACATTGTGTTTCACTTTGAAATTATAATTATTCGGCGGCCAAACCTTTCAGCTCAGCGGTTTTGTTATCTTTTCGCAAACAATATTTGCGAGAAAATAAATTTTACCAAAATAACCAAATTGTTGCTTGAGGATTTTCCTGGCAAAACGGAGAAAACAATTATAATAGTGGGTCTCTCAGTCTTTCCAAATCTAATACAGGGTAGTATTACAGATGTGTGTCAAATATTCTCTCTTTGCATCCAGTTAAGATTATATGGCAACACTAAAGTTAAATTCATTGAAAACAATCTTTACTAAAGTAAGGGAATTTTGGCGCCATGATTTTCAATATCAGGTTTAAAACAATCTTTTTTCATTGGCGCTACTCCACAAGATTCTTTTACAGTTTTTTTGTCATTTAACTTGACCGTACTAAATAACTTACTGTAAATGTTCATATTTAGTTGGAAGGAGTTATAATTGTCAAGAGGAAGGATAAGCATTGTTTTATGTGCGAGTGAATTAATAAAATATAAGGTCCAAAATTAAAATAAATGTTTTGTTATACGGCGCCGAGTCCGTAAAAAATGTTTTTTAATAAACAAATCCATCGTCTTTATAAATTTTATTTTGCATTAGATGAAAGCAAATGTTCCAAGTTTGAAGGAAAATCTCGATCAAGTAAAATGAAAGTTACATTTTCAAACTTATTTTCGTGGAGAATACATATTCATATCAGAGTAAAAAAAGATTCCATTTGCTTTCTTTGCGAAAAACATTAGGGCTCTTGATTGGTCTATTCTGTCACGTGGAATACTCAAAATTATTTAAATTCACTATTCGTTCATTGCTGCTTTTCACGACTACTCCCCACAATCGGTGAAAACCCGGGTTTTGGGAATGGGAAGCTATGAATGCAAAATTAGGTGGATTTAATAGTAACATTCCAGATTATTTGTAAACTTCACCAAAAGATTATTTCCTTCTCTGAATTAAATGTAGTCAAATAGACGCATTAATATTTATTTGGTTGAGGTGCTGCACCCGGGGTTTAAACTTGGGTGCCTTGAAAAAAAACTACTTAAATTTATGGCAAATTAATATAATGTTACTAGTAAAGCTTAAAAACGCCCGTAGAGCGTAAAAATGCTCCTTCCTTCGACTAAATCCAATTTTTTTATTTAGGCGTCTTGTGACGAAATAGTCACAGCGAAGTTGCCATCGGGATGGAAAGCGAAACTGTCGATGGGCCCTTCACTGATGTTGGTATAACTCTGGATAAAATTCTCCATCCGAACGTCATAGAAACCTGTTTGCCGTCGACGACACGCCAATGTAAGAACCTCCACACGGATTAAAGTCGGCTTTCGTTGGAGTTCCAACACTGTACGGTAGTTTGTGAGTGTTTATGTTACTCCTGAGGTCAAAGATTTTCACAGTTTCACGTCAGATGCCGAGCACAGGAGTCGTCCATCATATGAGAAGCGCACAGTCCTGGCCCAGTTTCGAATTGCACTTGAGTGGTCCCTTATTGAGAGGACTTCTCTTAGATTGGAACCCAGATAGGGACAGTTTGATCGTCAGAACAGGATGCCATCTGAAACTTTCTCCATAACCTTTCTTAGCATTTTCTACTTGCACTTCAGTCAAGGCTTTCTTCATCCTGAGGTCGACTACTTTCTGATAAACTGATTTGGTCAAATGCTCTGGACACTCGTTTATGTCCAGCTAAATTTTTGGCAGTTTGTACAAATCCGAGTTAGTGTCTTTACTGGTGCTTTCACTGTTATCACTGCTGGAGCTCTGTGTGCTCTTGATTTCCCCCTCTTCTCCCTCCAGTGGTGGCTCTAAACTTTCCAGCTTCACCTTTTCTTAAAGACTTTCTCCAAATAAGAAGCCCATTTGCCACACGCAGTATCAATATTTTGGACCTATCTTTGAATAACGGTCAGCTCCCCTTCCTTCATGTTTCTTCACGTCGCATTCATCTTCTTAACATTATAACATCAGCTTATTCCGAGAATCATGGAATTCCTGCTTTAGTACACGGAGTCGCTCCAGAATTCCAACTTTCTTGTGCGTGAAACTCCTTCGCAATGTCGAGCTCTCTAATTAGAGTCATAAACCCGACCATTCTAGATGTATAGATCCATATCCGTTTTGATTTTCAGCTCGGGATTACAGATGTGTCTTTAAAAAAAAATATTCAGTGTTATGCTTTACAAAACTACCCCACGCTTGTCCAGGAGTTGAGGATCACAAATGAATTCCTGATAGATCTTGGTCTTTTACCACAATCTCATGCAACAAAGATTACGATTTGTGTGCACAATTTTAATGCATGTACAGGGCTTCTCAAAATAGATGAAAGACTTCAATTGGATTTTTTTTCCTTGAAAATTCTGGTTGGGAATTGAAATATAACGTGGCTAGTTGTTAAATAATTACGCCGTAGCTTTAGAGGAGCCTTTATAAATGATTGGAATATGCCGAAAGCATAAATGATATATATGATGGATAAATTTAATTAAGTACTGTTGATATGCGCAATCTTGCAGTTTCAGGTCTAATTCTGCGTAATCAAGTTGATAGTAATCGAGTCGTGTAATAATAATAGCAGTGGTGCAAGATATCGGAAGAAACAAGGAAAGATATTATAACATTATTATTATTACGAAGAAATTTGTGAATATTTTTAAGATCGTTATAATATTTTTTATCGCAATTTGTTTATTTATAAAATCGTTAAAAACTGACACCATTTCCTAGAATATGTGTGTGAAAACACAGAACACAGGATTTCATATATTGCTTGCAACCATTTAACACAGATGTTTAGTTGAACGTTCATTTAATTCGACCAGGTTTACAAACCTTCTAAAGCGAAACTATTGTAGTGTATAAAAGGAGTATTTTAAGTCATTACATATAAAAAAATACGTTTTGAGATATAACAATGTATGAACAACGAGTTCCAAGGTACACATTAAAAATTTTTGGGTACAATAAAAGAAACAATTTACTCGTTGTGTTCCTGTATATTTAGTACTAATAGAAAATAGTACAAAATATTAATAGTATAAACTGTTATCTGACGAATGTGGTGGAACTTCAGCTTGAGTTTAAGTACTTGAAAGAGTTTCCGGTTTGTTTCCGGCCGGGTCTTCTGGGACTGTTTGATGATAATCTCCTGTTAAGACACGAAAATCTCATTAAAAAATTGTCTTTATTGATAAATATTGGAAATATGCCAAATTTCATATTATTCTAAACTAGGAACCTATACGATATAATGATACATGCAGCTTAGTAAACAAATTACATACCTTTCTTTATTTCCTCCAAGATTTTCTCCAAGATCTCGACAACCTCTGGTTGATTTTGCTGCCTAAAGGCAATTATTAGTGCATCCACTGTAATCTGTTCATGAAGCAAAACTTCTTTCCAAAAGTGAGATGCTCTTACGGAAATGGACACTCGCGCATTATCCTAATTGAACAACATAATCATTCAATCAAAAGAACTTAATTCAACTAACAAAACGTAATTCAAAGCATTACCAGGCAATGTAGAATTTTGAAGTCAAAGTATTTTATAAACGGAGAGGAACGCAGAAGGGAAGAAGACACATTTGTTGCCTCGATGAGCGAGGGTCTATATTTATTTATTAACCGGCATAAAACAGTATGTTGCACCGGGCCGCTACAAGCGTCAGCAACTGTCGTCGAAGCTTTGGGCAAAATGCTCATGGATGCAACCGATGATTCGATTAAGACCGGATTCCCCAAAGTGGTTCCAGGAACGCTTTCACCAATGCAGAAACCAGCCGCTTGTAGTGCACTTGTTTTAGCTTTCACAAAACTGGTTAATCCTGGCAATATCGACTTGAGTTGTTCATTGGCGAGCGAATTTACTCCCACTTTTTTAGCCAAATATACAACTTGGTCGTGATGATAAAAATTTTCATCGTACACACTTTCTCCTAAGTACTCCTCATAATGAATGATATTTTCAAGGCAATAGTTGAGAACAGTTTTTCCACATTCGTCACTTTTAGTTAAGTTCACGCTTGTCTTTTCAAACAGATAACGAATGAGCTGGTAATGCACACGATCTAACTTCAACTCATTGTTTTTCCAACCGTCTGGTAGTGTCTCAACGATTTCCGGTGCTTGAAGTATGCACTTAATTACCAGCTTCTTGCGCTCGATGACATCCTCATGTTCAAATATTGACGTGCTAAGTACCCAGACCAATGCCTCTTTTTGCATATCTTTTGTGATTTCGTCCTGACGTCTGTATAGTTGAAATAATTTGAAGCCGCCTAGTTTTAACGATGTTAAGACAACAAGCCATGGAATTTTACATCCACTTTCTTCCAAATTCTTCAATAAATCAGTTGCGAAGTCATCCATCTCTTTTCTTTCTAATGCCAAAAGAACGTATGGCAGCTCATAGTAATCCAATTTCTCCGACCAATCGGAATTAAAGTTCTTCAAAAAAAATCTTGCAATGTTGTTAAATCCGGATAACGTCGCAACTATAAAAGGGGATGTCTTCTCAGTTACAAGCTTTTGTTGCTGTGAAGAACACAGGGAAGATTTATTAATAACACTGGCAATGTGTAGATTCAAAATACTGCAGAGGTGCTCATGTTTAAATGAATATTCCTCTATTTCGAAAATTTTCGTCAGCAATAGAGTCAAAAACTTGTCAGTGATGGCCCCCGAGCTCAGTATTTTCATAACGTAAACAGCAACATGCTCAGATGGTAAGGGTGTGTCTCTGTCACAGAAGTAGTCACTGATAATATCTTGTTCATCCGTACCTTCAGTTGTATCCACGTCCATTTCCCAGTCATCTTCCGTCATGACTAAGGGGTCTTCTTGGTGTTCATATTTAAACTTTTTCATGGGTAGGGTACTAGGTACACGCGTTTTTGGCATTGAGCATACCCTAAACCGAATTACGAGATACTTGTAAGCTTTCGGGAATGTCTCATTTAGCCAGATGATGAGCTCAGTATTCCCGGGATTTTTGTCAAGCACGCTGCGTCCAATGTAATCAGTAGTGGTTATCACCCAGAATTGATCCGACTGGAAATTTAGCAAATGTTCAAAGAGTTTGAAATGAATATTTCTTTCGAGAAGTGAAGTATTTCCGTAGTAGTCGTGGATTTCATAAACCCCGGGTTTTAAAATCACCATGTCGTCAATAATTTGCATTTTCTCCGTAATTGTAGTCTGGTCGTTATCTCGAGAATGGTAGGTGAGTAAATGTAGCAGGGTTTTGAAGCTGCTGCGACCCCTTATTCGGATATTTTCCCACTCCAGCAGATCACTGTTATTTTCAACGAGGAAACAGAACAGTTTATGATATCCAAAATTGACTGAGCACAGCAAGAGAACTTGGCGAATGGTAAATGACATTTTCTCCAAACTGAAAAAGCCAAATAGGTCTGTGACATTTATGTCTGACTCCTGCTCACTTGTGCACCACTCCAAAAATTTGCGTCTATTTGTATTACTGAGAAAAGCTTCGAAAAGTATTCTGCCACAATTCGGGCTATGTCCTGAGAGCCAAACTACTTCCGAAGTGTTGTATTTTTCTATGTGGAATGGGTACGGTGAATCGAGTTTCGTGTAGCCAAGCATATCATTCAAGTGAAATTCTGAAGATTTGCTTTCTCTGATGTACCGATTATAGAAAAAGTCTTCGAATTTGCATCCGAACAATGAATCGTCAATTTCCATCCTCCCAGTAATTACTTGAAGAGTGAATAAATCGAGAAAATATTCTGTGAACTCCTTGTTGCATACAATATTGTTAAGATTAGACGCATTGAACTTAAGAGGGCGGCAAACATTCACATGATATGGCTTTCGAATTGATTCGTTCACAGGGAAGAAAAAGTTGGCCATTTCATGATGGTATGGAACTTGAACAGTAGGCTGGTATTTTACTTCCTCGCAAACAGACTTGAAAAACTCGTCGTAAACTTTTGCAGCAACAATCCTTTTAGGAATGGTTTTCGCTTTCATGCGTGAGTGCGTAGCAACGATGTCGGCGTATAGTCTACCAACAGTACTCCATATCAAAGCAGGCATTCCACGAAATCTTACGAGATAATGGTTGTAAATAATGTTTGCATGCATGACTGCATATTTTGATCGTGTTTCACACTCTCTTAAGATAAGGTTTACCTTCTTGTGCGCTGATATTGGGAATAGATTGGCTATAATTTGAGGATGTTTCGTTTCGCGGTCATCATGGAGGGTTCCAGTACTTGTTAGATTGGTTACTGAGACAATTCGAAACTGAGGAATCTCTAGTAAGGAGTCGATAATATGATCCAGACGACTTTTTTGCATGGGAAATTCTTTAATTTCTTTCCAGAGGTTATCGTCTATCACCACGGTTATGTTCATGGTTTCCAGCACTCGCTCTATTAATTTCTTCTCAAAATTTGATTTTCCAGGTGGTTTCACAAAGATCGATGTTATCGATTCATTCTGTTGAATTGCTTCAAACAAGTTGAACAGATCGTACGCGGTGAATTTAAATACTGGCACAGAGCATGTTTTGCTTATACGCAACAACATACTTGTCTTGCCATCTCTAATTGGCCCGATAATAACCATTCGCTTAAATTTTTCTTGCAGGATCTCCTCTTCCGGGATGACCCGTGAAAGCTCCCCCTCCTCGAAATGGAGCAATATTTTCTTAACGGGTTTTTGTACATCTGCCAGAAGTTTATGTGCAGCATTATAGTCAACGTCATGAGTCACAAGTACATGGCGAGGCTCAATTTCGTGTACACAGAGTAGATCATGTTCATAATAGGCTGGAACATTAAGGCGTGAAGAAATGTTTTGCAAATGGCACTCATACGCATTACACACAATGAACGCACAGTCTTTCAGCGTATCGTCCACACGAAATCCCCCAATTCGTAACCATCTTCGCCAAGGTTCACCTGGCAAGTCACTGCATCCATAAAAGTAGTCCTTTGGGTTAAATTGCAATGATAAGTTTCGAATCATTTCATTGAGTTGGTCACCCTCCAAATATTTGTACAAATCAGCAGCCCTTATTTCCATCGATTGAAATGAAACTTTTCCCTGATCCAGTATTCTACGTTGAGCTTCATTGTCAAGTTCATCCCATACTAGAGGATTACTATTGTACCATGAAACTAGGTCAGTCTCAATTAGTGCAGTTAGATTCGATTGAACATAACCTTTAAATCCAGTTAGGCACACAGTTCGACAAGGAGAACTATACACAAATTCTGAGAGGCAACGAAGACCGTGCCCCACACATAGTACACAATCCAAGAACGGTACGTTTAATGGATGCTGCCATATATAATCTTTTGTAATTAAATTTCTCTGCCGAATGGTATTATGACGTATTTCCATACAAGATCCATCAAAGCGCCTGCACGTGTCTTCGTCGATATTTACTACTTCGAAACTAAATTGATGGTTCTTGGCCCTGTGTGTGAAGTTGTGACGGGACATCAGCAAACCTACAAGTATTGAAATTTGCAAGTTAAAATATTTACCTTTTATGCAACCAAATCAGTTACTGCATGGACCCACCTTTTACCCGTTTTACTCGACCGTATGAGTACGACCGTTTGACTACAGTTACACGTTTTCTAGTTCAATATTCTAACGCACTATCCAGTTATAATAGCTTACCTTGCATTTTGACGTCTTCAATCCTTTTAATAACACGCTTCGCAATGAATTCCCATATATCTATTTTGGGGTCATATATTTCATCGATTCTATCTTCGTCCTGTGGCATAGTCCAGTAGAGTAAAAACCCATATGTTTGAAGTAGTTTCTCCAACTTTTCAGGACCATATTGTTTTGTCTTCAGAGTTTCAAATAGCATTTGCGAGATGCCCTTGGACTCTTCTTTACACTGTGCAGAATACAGTTAATATTCATATTCAAAATCAGTGTGAAAATTCATTTATTGAATTGTATCTTATATTTCTAAGCGACGTGAACTAACTTTCCTAAATCAGTTGACAAAATGTAATCCTTTAAAATGCAGTATTCAGCACACTGTAAAATACTTTAAACCCCTTCATTTATTGTTGGGAGAAAGTATGCTACTCCTGGAAGTATTTTGCAATTCGTAAAATGTGATTCCAGCTTGGAATTTTCAGATTTTCATGATTTTATGGGGAACCAGATAAAAAAATGAAAAAAATTCTCCATAACCGCTTATTGCTGAGACTTTTTACAGCAATCTACGTGCAGTTTTGTAAAATTGAATTTTCTTTCATATAAGATACAGTTCTGGGCCTAGCATTAGTTTATAAATGAAACACGCGGAACGTGGTGATAGCAAATAACTATTATGAAGGTAACTGCAGCAATCAAGTTAAATTCACTTAAAAGGAAGGTTTCTGAGTGTAGAAAGAGAAAGTGACCACTTAAGGGATATCATTGCCGGTGAAAATTTTCTGCACAAGTAGGAAGGTCAAGCCTTATCTTACTTTGGAATACACAAGTGCATGCTTGCGCGTGCCATTGATCATTGCGCATCTTTATTACAGCTCAGTACAGGTTATTTTTTCAAGGTCTTATTTTGATGGCTCTATGTAGCGAATTAATAAGGTCAACTCAGGTGTCATGTACTTTCCGTGTCAGATGCGTAGATACTTGGCTAGATGCTATTTGTGTAGCAGCGAGTTGCCGGGTAAATATTTTTACAAGTGCTAAAGTTAGGCAAAATGTTAGCCAAGTATCTATTAGCAGATGACACCGACTGTAAAATAGATTAACTACTAAACCTTAAATTGAAGTTCATGAAGATTAGGTGGAACATGTATCATTCAGGTCTGATGCGAGGGTACTGTTTTTTAAATAACCTGGATCAGATATGTTTATACTGTCCGGCTTAATTAATCGAGACTTTGCAGTTGATAAACACATCGATTTTTAAGATCTTCGAAAGATTTAAACTGATATTGCATATTGTTTCACTGTTTGCTATCAATGGCACTGGTATATGTGATAATCTAAGCCATGCCTAGGGGCAAACTTTGATGATACACTTTTGCAGAACAATTTCACCGGATATAAGGGGATCTAAATGAGATCTCTAAAATAGTCACTGCCCCAGGTTCGACTTACACTTGGGGTCCCTACCATATTAGTACGATTTTTTTGCATTAGTTTGTTGTATAAGGTACAGTGTTTGTCAAGCAACTTCAAGAAACCTTGGAAATTTTAAATAAGTTTACCAAAAGATGAAACTCTTTCCTCGTTATAAGACCCCGGTCAAGTAAAATTCCCAGCAAGATTGTACCGCACCGGGTATTTCCAGTATACTCGAGCAGCATATGCTCAACGAAATCCGGAGTCCTTTCTTCTTCATCCATTCTTCCAATCTACAAATAAAAACAGTTTTTCATTATACATTTGATGATTATATACTGATTAGTATGTAGTAAGGATTAACTGTGAATTTTCAGTACATATTGCGTGATTTAGTAGCGAAAAGTACTTTATAAAATCGTCGTGGTGGTAATAAGTTAACTGCCTAGTTATTTGACGATAATGGCTTTTTATGAGCCTAAAAGTGTTTTGTCGTCATTGTCACGGGCTAACTCCGCCGTAATATCAATTTAATGAACTTTAAATGACGAAATGTTTCTGCTTATAACTTTGTATACTTAGACTAAAATCTTTTAAAATCTGGAAAAATGTTTGTATTTACTCTAAACAGCAATATTTTGTATAGAAGGAGCCCCAGCAATCATTGCTGGAATTAATTAATTAAGTCATCTTTAGTTTAAATAAACGGTATATCAACTAATTACCGTTGAAGTGCTTTGAGTGAAGGGAAGATGTAAGATGTTTAACTACCAACCTGTGATATTGATAAATAAGTCAATGCTATCAATATGTTCCAGGACAGGCTGAACTGATAATCTTAGCTCCTGCTCCACAAACCTACAATTAACAAGTTGTGTTTCTATACTTCTTCAACTTTTCATTTTGTCACGCGCACATAACGATTTCGCAAAATATTCACAGTTTAGTTGTTGCAGTTGTCAGCAAAACAGACTTTTCACACACTTTCACTTTCTTTAGAGTCAGTTTGCACTATTGGATAACAGGTTAAATATGAGTTGAAAATAAATTGAGGTGGAGATTCCTTGATCTCATCTACATTAAAACTTTTTCTAAACGCTCATTTTCAGCAACTGTCGCAGCTCTGTAAGTAAGTAAAATACAGCAGGATAGGAATACCAGTATTATGTCCATCAACCAAATAGAAAAAGTTGCGAGAAGAAGGGCATATTGTAGCATCGTTCAAAGCATATACTACCAGTTTGCAGAAGTAAGCTTTGTTTTATATGTAAAGGTTCTATCAGAGAGAGATAAACATACATCAATAGCTAGTACAAGTCAAAAATAATAACAAGTGCGAAATGACAGTATTAAAAGGAACAATAACGTTAACGGTAATTTGTTATTCACACTCTGATGAAAACTAATCTCCTCCACAATTAACCATACAGACCAAAAACTAATA
The DNA here is from genome assembly GCA_036561885.1 of Salina celebensis. Lineage (NCBI taxonomy): Eukaryota > Metazoa > Arthropoda > Collembola > Entomobryomorpha > Paronellidae > Salina > Salina celebensis. Next base: position 14,155 of record JAAXOA010000857.1, read on the forward strand.
TCTTCGGTACTCGATTGTGTGTTAAAAACCCCAATAAAACATTCACGAGATATACATATGGGTAATCATATGGGTAAAGATGGGCAGACAACTAGAACGACTTCATACAGCAGCTTTTCCTTCTTCCCGAAGTACCCTCAGCAGCAGCGAAAAAAGAGTCAATGAGCTTACAATCACGAGAATTTCCCCTGTCAATCTTGTATCCCTACCTGCGGTCAGCATATCTGTTTCATTTGTGATCATTAGAAGGAACAAAATATGTTTTTACACAGAATATATCACACAAAATGAGTTACCGGCTTGTGTGCATGCGCATGTTAGTTTTGTGTACATTGCTCATGTGGTAAGGAGTCAGTTTTTGCTGTCTAAAACAATTTTTACTCAAACTTTAATACAACTCTTGTTTTGGATAACCACTCCAGGATATTTAAATGCATCAAGGAGGTTCATCAATGACAAATGTTTTAAAATCATCCGCACTGATATTAAGCCCAGAGTGTATTTTGAAAAGTTGTTAGGTGTAATTGATACCGATAACAAATTCTTACGCAGATTAAATTCTAGGTTCCACGGCACTTGATTAGTGTGATAGTTAAAAATTGCGCAACTCGCAAATATTTGGGAGAGTGCTAATCTAACATAGTTTTAACTCAGAACTGTTGAATCTCTCTGACGTGAACTTCTTGTTGCTAATTAAATACAACAAATTTATGGAACCTTCTATAAAATGGAAACACACGATCTCGCCCTCTTTTTAGATTCACCAGTGATGCGCTCATCATCTGAAAATTGGCAATATATTATGGACATGGCAAGTGTATGGTTAAACCGTGTGAAAATAAACAAAGTTGACGATAACTGGAACGAAATTAATGGTAGCAAAATCACAGGAGGGCAACTGATAAGTGATGCGTTACAAAAATTGTACATGGGTAGTTTGAGCAAACCCCAAAAGGAAAGTTTAAAACAAATCACAGTGACAACATGTGACAACAATAGATTTACGAATATACTTCGGTTTATCCGAAATGGTGGCCAGCATGCGCATGGAAACCTAGCGTATAATTACTTCTGTGAATTCTTTCGTAACTGTGACTATTTGAATAAGGTCGATTTCATACAATATGTGATAACTCAGCTACCAGATTTACTCATTTTTACATACGCCTGGGAAACAAAACTCTTCCGCACCAATATCTTTTCAAACTCCAATGTTTCCATGTCCTATCAATTTTTTGAACACTTGCAGAAGTCTCTAAAAGTGTACACGGACGGTAAGCTGTTCCTTACTCTTTTCGAGTTGCCGGTTTTAAAATAATAAAAGTTCTGATTACTTGACAGGAAATCGAATTGACAAGATTTATTATGAGATTGGAGAAAGCGAGCGGAGGAGAACTGTTTTGCTTGATGTCGTCCTCATGGAAAACCATCTATTTGAACGACTGTATGGAATCACCGTGGACACATTCATGAATAAGGAGGATATGAAAACATATGTCGGGGTCACGCGGCAGCATCAAGATGATGACTACCTATATTTTGAAGTTGGCAAGCGTATAAACATAAATTTGATTTTTGGTGTTCATAAGCTAAACATTCACACAGCGCCATTAAAAACTACTGTCTTCGTCCACCATACTAACGATTTCATTGATCTCATCACACGATTGGGCGCCGCGGGAATTCAACCAATCACTGATTCCCGTTAATTTGTCAATTTTATATAAACTAGGTTATGATCAAATGCTACGATTCATGCAGAAGAATCTATCTAATCACATTGTTAATATAGATTTTTTATAAACGGGTTTAACGTTCTAACTCATTATAACCGAAAAGATTATGTTTGTACTGTCACACTACTCCTTGTCTATTACTACTACTGTCACAAGATAATGTCCTTAATGATACGAACTACTTATCGTAATACACAAAACATTTAACTTACATCCACGTTTAACTGTTTATAACTTTGAACTCTCAAAAACAACCGGCGTTGGAAGGGTGGAAAATCATTGCCAATTTGCGAAATTAAACAAGTCAAAAAAATTCCCCAAGATGATGTTTCCATGATTTCATATTCATCTTCATCCAATCTCCATTGATTTTTCTCGCTAGCATTAGCGCCTGTAGTAAATAAATTGTATTAGTTTTTGAAAAATTTAATTAATGACAATACTAATATCAATCACGGTTTTCAAATTAGAATGAAACTAAAGCCATTTGGCAATAATCTGGATCAGCGTTTGGAAACAAAAACTCAGAAATCTGCCCAAACTTAATAAAACGTTACGTCATATGCATGTTTTCAATCTAAAGAAATGTATAAAACATTTTTGAAAATTAAATAATTTGTCATGTCAAGTCATGTTAATTTAACACAAAAGTAATATTGCGATCTTCATTTAAGTTAGGGGATAAATGCTCGCACTGAATATACCGTAAATACTCTAAAGAACGCCCCCGGCTATCTTTCAAATCGCAGGGTCGGACCCCGGCCATCTTTGGACACTGGCGTTCTGTAGAGACCCGGCTAAATTCCGAAATCGTTTTTTTAAGCCTCCAATTTTGGCAAAAAAATACTGAAAACATTGTTTTTTATACTGATTTGCAATTAAATCCGGTTATAAATACGTAATTTGCAATCCCACTTTATTGTGGATTTGCCAATTTCCACATTCCAGTAATGATATAAAGCAATACTATTCCTTTCTTGGAACGTTTCCTCTCCCAGCTTCTCACATATGATTTTTGACCCGGCCAAAATTCCATTTTGTACCTTTTTACCCCATGTTTAGAGACCCGGCGTTCTATAGAGCATTTACGGTATTTCAAGCAGAGTTTCCAAGTCGTGATTGATTTAACATGTAACGCAAGTATTGAGTCTGTGACTCGTCAACTGGCATTTTTGAACGCGACAAAAGGTCGGTAATTTATCACCTACCGCTGATTACATTTGTAGAGCAAGGCAGACCAATCGATAGATAAATCTTGGCGTCATGCCAAGCACACAGATTTGGTCGCCTCATAAACTGAAAAAAAAAATATTGGGGAAATTAGTGTGGCTTACTTGGAATAAAATATGAAGATTGGCTATTTTAATTACCTACGAGTAAAGAAACCTTTCTAAAACGGATACAACGGTCAATCTTTTTTTGCATGAATACAACACAGTTTGTTTGAAATTTAACCACGGACACAATAACCACCAGCACAATAGCAGCGTCATGACTGCTTGTATTGTTTAATCTTATTCCTGTCTTAAAATTACAAAATTTCAAATTTACAAAATATTTCCTGCGTTATGAATAAACACTACACATCAGGAGGCCATGTTTTACCAATACTGAGGACTTATTGTAAGCCAAATTGTATAACATAAAACCATATAACTATAACTTGAACTTATAGCTTCAACGTACATTTGAAATGGTGTATACCTTGAACGTACATTTGAACAGGTATAGGAGATATAGCGTATAAATATAATATTGAAAAAGTGGTTGACGGTCTGTTGATCCCAGTCACATTATCCCGGAGTTATTCTCCCCTTCATATGATCCCGTGCCAGTACACCGCTCTCATATCCATTCATAGGCATAGGCATGAATAGAAATTCAAATATATTGGCTTTTCATTACAGGGACCAACATTAAAGCAATATGTTCTACCGAATATTTTCAGAATTTACCTATAGTTATATGGGGATCGAGTGGCTCGGGAATCAAGTCAGGCTGAGATCAAGTGAATCGGGACTAAATTATTCCCGGACAAAGGAATTAGGGACCATATTACTGGGACCATGCGACGGGGATCAACTGACGATGAGATCAAGTGAATCGGGACGAAATGATGCCGGGACTATCGGAGTAGGGATCAGATTAGTGGCACCTTGGGACAGGGACCAAGTGACGATGAGATCAAGTGAATTGGGATTAAGTGAGTCAGGGATCAAGTGAATAGGGATCATATTACTGGGAACATGTGACGGGGGTTAAGCGAGACTACTAGGATTAAAGGAGTCCGTGATAAAGTAACCAGGGATCATATTACTGGGACCATATCGTAGGGATCAAATGAATAGGATCATCGAGTCCGTTACGGAAAAAAGTGTATTGCATAAAACGTATGGCTTAAAAATGCATTGGAGAAGGGATACGTGTTCAGTTTTTTTCGTTAATACTGACGCTGTCTTTGAAATTATAGTTATTTTCACATCAAGTTGAAAACGCGTTATATTCTTTCACGCATCTGGCATGGTTTGGCATGACATGGCTCTAGTGTTTCTATATAGCATCTGACTTTCATTTCACCTTGAATTTACTTAATACTTGAAATAATATAGAATGATATATTATAATTTAGACGAAAGATCATTTTGACTGGGTTCCATATCGTCCCGCTAGATGTGTCAGCATTTCAAATTAACTTGAAACAAAGCGGCTGTGACCGTAATCCACTTGAATGACAAACATGTTATTTTTTTTATAAATTAGTTTCAGTTCACAAACACACTTGAACGCTACTCCATGCCAAAAGTTTTTTAAAAAACTTGAGCAAGAAAGGGCAGTTATTTTAATTGTGGAATAATTTTACTTGCCTTTTCCAACATTCCTCAGTTGACATGAAACTACAAAAAAAATAAACCTGCTTGGCTACCTCCGTCTTGAAATCAGGTCTTCTCAAGTTGCCAAGCTCCAGAAGAGGTACACGACTGATTTCCGTCAATGGAAAGGTTGCAATTCGTCCACAACGTAAAGAAAAGTGG
>JAAXOA010000858.1:0-18919 GCA_036561885.1 Salina celebensis
TGGTGCTAACTTCCACGTAAAGGGCCTCTGTGTGTGATCCAATCGTTGGGTGTGGATCTTTGCAGACCCTCCGTATTGGCGTCAGTTTTACCAATTCATTAAGGTATGATATAGTGCACCCGTATTTTGTTCAGTAGTAAAGTACTCTATTTGTTTACACACAAAATGCGTCAATACAAAAAAGTATATCACGTGGACAGACAATTTTTATATGTAAGATTACTTAGGTTTGGCTCACAATTTCGTGCGCAAGTGTGGTGATTAGTTTTTGCTCGGAGCTGTACTCCATTGATTACTACAAAACCTCTTGCCACACACACTTGCAAATTGTGAATGAACACCTTTTTTGTATCGACAATCGACATTGATCGGAATATGAAAAAAGGATTGCTGATGAAGAGTTTGTTGACTTACAAAAAAACGAATACTAAAAAACATGCATTCCCATTAGTATAAAACGCTTAACATCTAGCTTAACAAAAAAAACTAGCAAATAATTTTTTATACAGGAATAACATTGTGTAAGACGGGATTATTTGGTGTGTACAAAAAAAATCGGGGATATTTTCTTGCAGTCGAGTATACCTAAACAAACAAAACGTTTTTTACAATGTGGACATAAACGGTGAGGTGTAGTTGCCTGGGCGGAAGCTCTTCGGTCTGATCATCATTGTGGCTTTCTTCAAGGTATAATCCCATCCCTAGAATTTTAAGAAAATGAAAGTGAAATTATGAATGAAAGTTGATGAGCATAATGCGAGGTTTTTGCGAAACTTTGATTTGTCAAATACCTTCCATCTGAACCAGACGATTCCTTGGCGAGCGAGTGCGGAATCGGGCTGTTGGCTGTCAAAGTAAAGACCGTTGAGTCCTCGTCCGCATGACTTCCACCACCAACCTCCTTTCAGCATGGACGCACAGTTGAGTGACGATCTGTCGTTATCTCTGTCATTGGTAGAGAAAGCAGATCCATGAGCGCCGTACCAAGGATCGCTCAATGCGTCCCCGGCGTCTCCACTGTAGCCGCCAACTTCCAGTCGAAACGAGTCACGCTTCGGAAGCAACCTGGAAATAATAGCCGATAATGTAATAACATCTTTCAAAACACTTTTCTTACATTGCCCCAATATTAATTATATTCTTGAATTATTGATTAAAAATAGTTGTAATTTGGGCTGGTGTGTACTCTGAAGGTGGAATATTCAGCGTATCTCTTTTCTCCATCAAAATCCTCCAACTCTATTCTCAGAACTTGGTCTTCAGAATTAGTTAAAAGATGCAAATTGATGTTTCCGATCCATAATTCCCTCAAAGGATCTCCGAATCCGCTTCTATACTCAACCCAGTTGCGGTGGAAGCTTTCTCTTGGCTCGGGGAAGTCGTTACGTCTCTGAACAACCTGTTTTTTATCGGATAAACAACCAAAAGGTGAGAAATGCATAGAAAAAGTCGTAAAATTTTATGACCTGGTTTTGTTTATGCAAAAACATATTTTTCGCATGTAGTCTATTTGTAACAATGAACGAGCGCATGTTTGGAACTTGTTTTTAGCTAAACAAATAGGGCGTAATATGCCTCCCATCAAAAGTCCATAGAAAGCCATTGATTACCTCTTTAAAATATATCTCTGCATAATAGAAACAATTGGATTTTTTTTTTGCAGCTCCACCTTTGGAATCAAAGCTCTGTCCTCAATTCCCTTATGCATTTGCTGTTATAGTTCTTTTTTTTCGCGAATAAAATGAACTTGACTAGGAAAGATTTACGCATGATCAACGCACCCTATTTCTTTTATATTATCTTTTTCTTGGAGGTACAACTATGTTAAGCATAGTATGTATATCCTAAAAATTCTCGTTTTTATGACTTTTTTATCGTCTTTAGTACAAAATTGTATTTTGTTTTTAGCCTACAATTACGCTACAGATTGGTGTGTTTATGGGTGGTCCCATTTTTATATTAATAGCACAATTTTAAAGAGTAAAGACTCTTGTGATGTTCTTTGCCTTCATAAAAGTGTTATTTTTATAGAAAAACGATTTGTTACCCCTTGTCACATTAACCAGGGTTATGACTTGTCATTGTCAGAAAAAAAGAATGTTGCATGACGGATGTACTGCAGTTATCATGAAGCTTCACCTAATTTAACCTGAGCATTAGGTTGGTGCGCATGGTCAATCATAATTGCATTTGAATATTGTAGACATGGACATGTTAAAGTGAATTATGAAGTGTTTGAATGACAGCCAAGGTTATGAATATTTACCATCCAACCGCCACCAGCAGACTCTTGGTCACAGTAAACTAACAGCTGCCAAAATGATGATCTTGCTCCAGGCAAACGCAGGTGATAAAGTCCAGACCTCTTTTGTCCAGGCAGCATCATCAACTCAGCACATGAAGATCTTGTTTGGCCGGACTAAATCAAAAACATATTTGCTATGAATAATTTGTACAAGTGGGTTAAGTCTTTTCACTGTTTTTGCGGTTGATGAGTGTACCCCAGTAAGCAAGGCGTCCGCACCATCCAAAGCACTGGCGTCAGCAATAGGCTTATTCTTAACAGATGGAAACACAATAGAGGATACCCCCGGGGTCGCATTTTTTGGGCCTACTGGAGAAGGTCCAAATGAGGGATCGACAACTTGAAAAGTTACGTCGTTATTTTCAACAGGGGCTTGGAGGTCAGATTGGTCAATGACGGGGCCGGCGCTCCTCTTCAGATTACTTTGAAGAACGTCCAGTTGCTGCTCAACGGTTCCAAGTTCAGTGAGGATTTGTTGGCTCTGGAGAAAAATATGTTACATGTAAATGCTATGTCTATGTAGATCCTTGGGGTTAATGAATAGTTACTTTTGCGTTCAAATCGGTTCTCATTGCAGATATGGCACGTTCTTGGCGGCGGCTTTCGCTTGACAGTGGATCTCCACCTGCGAGAAACTGGGAGGGCTGCACGTTCACGTTTTGCGTGGCTTGCTTGGCGTTTCCAGCGATACTGTTCAGTTGTGGATTTGAAGAATATCCAGAAACGACACTCCAAAGTCCTTCCACACGACTTACCAAAGGCGTCAAGGTCCTAAGCACGCTGTCAACTCGACGACCACACTGGGGTACATTGTCCATATTGGATGTGAGCGACAATCGGGACTCCATAGTGACGAAAGCCTTTTGAATGTTGCTCTGGGCGCTGGTTAGCTCGTCAAGTTTTGACGAAAGAATTTCCAGTTTGCTAACTAATGCGTTGAGAATTGGTCTGCAAAGTAAATGGAAATTGTCAAATTAGTCAAAACACGTTCATGTTCGAAAGGAGTGGGCGTTTGCAACCTTAACTAGTAAACTGCACGCAAGCGGGATTGTTTTCTTTAATGAAAGGGGATCCTGCTTTTATCTTGGCAAATGCATTTTGACATTTAGACAGCGAGTTTTGCAAAAAATTTCTTAACTAACTGTAAAAATATGCGATCATATTGCATAAAGTATGCTTTCGTACCTGACATGCTTGTAATTTTTATATTGTTTGCGCAAAAACATTATATTTTTAGACAAAAACATAATCAACATTGAACTGTCCGTTAAGCAAGCAAATTTAAATGCAAAACAGTTGCAGTAAAACCGCTTTTGTTGTCTGTAGGGCATCTGCTAACTCATATTGACGTTTTGCATGACTTGATTTTCTTAAATTTAGCAGCTTGTGAGACATTAAAGAACCATACGCGTTCTACAAAAGTTAAACACTTTTGACTGTTTTCTTTAGTAATTAAAGAACATAAGCTGTTTGAATGAGACATTAGTTATCTGCAAAGTAATTAAATTTCTACGACTGTGGTCTGCAGTTTTCGTATAACTGCTGCCGTGCCAAAATCAGAACCAATCCCATTTTTAACGTTCATTTACTATTGCATTTTTATAACGAAAATTGTATTTAATGGAGATGAGGACCTCATTATCACAGTAGGAGAACTGTCAGAGGGATGCTCATCTTGTCATGAGCGATTATTTTTTACGAGGTGTTACTAAACTGAAACATGATATGGAGGCGAGGACGAAATCTTCATCAACCAGATTGTTGAGAAATTTCAGCCATCTTCATTTCAACAGTAACTCGTGTTTACTAATGCTGACTTTCACTCAAAAACAGCTATCGATGTTGCCACTGCTTTTGATCCAGGACCAGGATGTGACATGAGCACGTTTGGATATAAAGTTGGATATTCCAGAAAAGAAGCTGACCAACTGTTCAGAATTTCTTGAAAAACTTCAGACTTGCAATTAGAAGTAATAGTGCTTTTGAAACAGAAGACATTTCATATCGCATCCCACCATTATTGCACAAATACATGTTATCGAAAAGTATCATCGAAATGATTTTGTCAAACTTAAGAGTTAGCGCTTACAGTCGGTGTCTCTGATGTGAATGGATTCTTTTCGAAAGGGATTTTTTGGGAGCACAGCAGTGTGCACAGCACTGGGTTGGGTAAGGAAGTATAAATATGGTTCTACAAAGGGAAACTTTGCCGGTAAATCATTGACAAATAAGGTAATTCGATAGTTGAATAGAGTGTCCCATTTTAATTCAAAGTTGGCGATGGAAGTATCCTATATAGTTTTATACAAATACAAACTATAAGAGCTTAATCGTGAATAATTATTTTCACGCCTCTGTCCTGCATAATTTGTCAATATAGACAAAACCGAGTATGAAAGTGTACTACTGCATAATGTGAGATGTAATGGCATTTCAAACAGTTATTGGAATGATAACCTTGACTGTTTGAGTACTTCCCTGTATCACTTCCCCAAACATGGATATCTCAATGAAAAAAGGAGGGGTAGCGACTAGCGATGTACAGGATCAAAATGTTTCTAATGGACTGTTCGGGTCCATCATTGTTTTCATAAACTGTTATTGTTCACCTGGACATTTTGTTTCACACATGCGAGAGTTATAGGATCTTTAAAGGAAAATTTATGACTTCATTATAAATTTTGAATTGTGTAGCACCCGCTGGGAAATTATTGGAGATTTTTTGTATCTGAAGACATTTTAAACCCACCAGGATCGGATGTTTTACGATATTAATGCGTGCAAAAGCTAGATTTATCATTTAAAATGTCACTGCAACACAGGCTAAGATGTTTGGCCCACCCAAACTGCGAAATTCAGCCTGATAGCGTGACAAGATCACATAACCATAAATATTAGCAGATTCTTAGCTGCTGTTGCATAAAAAATGAAGCGATAGAATCCTGCTGGGTTTTAAAATTGTGTTTTTATTGGTCATCCCATTTTTATGTAAATGAGTGGATTAAACTATCAGTTTGGGAGTTCCTCATTGATATGAAAAAAAGAACATGAAACCTTTGTTGGTTTTAGAATGTGCATTTGCGTCTTTCGCCCTTTCATTTTTTGAAAAAATGATATAGGTGTGCATATTTATCCTTCTAGACTGACATGACATTGTTTTTCCAACATGGCAAAGGTATAAATTTTATGTAACAATTTAAAATTACATGGTTTAAGTTGCAACACTGCATATTATGTTTGTTCTAGATAGGTTTAAATTGTTTAAGCAAACAGATATTTTTAGGAAAAGTTTTGCTGTGTCATTTTCGTGATTCATTTGATACTGATTGGTACAATTGGATCAATAATTTTTATCTTTAAATAGCAAGGTAAAGGTCACAAGCAATTGAGTCTAGCGAGAATGTTCCAATGTCATCATTTGGAGTGGTTAGTTAAACACAAGTTAAAGTCTTTCCGAATTACTTTATGATATTCATGCACTAGACAAACGTGACAAGGTATCCCAATTAGTAGCGGATATGGAAAATAGCAAGTTTCATATAAAAATATTGCCATTGCTCTGCATTTTTGATCAATTATCACCTTACCCCACCTACCTTCTGCTGAATATTCATCAGAAAACAAACAAACATGGGAGATGACATTCAAGAGAAAATTGGAACTAAAAATTGCTCAATGCCTTCAATTCACGTGACAATCTATAAGCTCTACATGGCCAAGGTATTCACAGTAATAGAAAAAATATCAACTTGTATTTTTTTATTGGCAATAGGTTTTCAATTTCAATGCTCTCCTGGTCATTGCCATAATATCTAGTATTTGTTTTTATTCAATTCTTTGTAAGGTTGTACAAAAAAAATGATTTTTCGTTCTAAATATTAATTGTCGTCGGCCTAAATTACATTTTGGTATTACTTTTCAATCTTCATATTACATTGAGACATAATGGTAAACAAAGTAGCCGAATAGGATTGTATTCAAGCTACCGGTCATTCTAGATTAAAAGCTCATTTTTCACTTTTATTTTTACGTTTGGCTACCTGGTGAGATCCCAGAGTGAATGAGAATGAAAAATGCAATCTGAAATGACATTGAATATACCGAAAACTGCATTGTGCACTTTTAGAAGAATCATAACTTTATCCTTGCTACACATTTTATACAATATTTTTTATGGAAGCGCCACCTCACTTGAAAATAAGAGTGTGTGGTCAGCTATTCATAGGTATAAAATCTCTACATACAAAAGGATAACTGGATGTCCTTTTAAAGAATCTCGACAAAAAACGAACCGGTGACAATAAGATTTTTTGGACAAGGTGCGCAAAATGGCACACGACAGGTGAAGATTTGTTGATAAGAAAGGATGAAACAAGAATGGACAAAAGATGACAGGTGGACATGCACAAAAATGGGATGTTGAATAAACCAACAGGAGGTTTTTATGCATAGAAGACAAAAAAAAAAAACAAGTAGAGCAATCAATAGTAAAAAAGCATTTTTATGATGATAAGTATCACATGGCAATGCAATGCATTCTGGGTGGGTATTTTTTTGCCACTAGCCGGCTATTTGTGAGGGTCGTTGAACAGACATTTTACACTGGATTTTTTGAATGTTTGAAGAGATGTTTTCCATGAGAAAAACTCTGATAAGCCACATCCTTATCAGGTATTCCAACTTCGTCTGAAGTTCATTGTTGCATAAAATATTCTTTGAAAAGAAACAATGCACAAAAAATAAACATGATGTGATTAATATACACGATGATGTAAATGTGCGTTACATAATTTATTGGTTGCTTTCAATCAGGTCAATTTGACTCGCGTATACTATAGAGCTGCGCTATTTTTATATAAAAAAGTACAATCAATAATCAATCATCGTGCTAACTGTATTTGCATATCCGCATTTTTATACTGTTTAATGAACAAGTATTGTTTGGGCGCTCTTTTGGCGTGGTTCATCCTTGAAATTAGAGGATTGCATGGAAAATTCATTCAATGGCTTTTTGAGAATGTTCATTTATAGAGGCAACAGGTTGTTGTATAAAATCAACTGATTATGAAGAGTTACATGACAATAGCATTTTCAATGGAAGCTAGTAGCAAGTAAATATGAAAATTAAATTATTTGATCCAATTTAGAGCGCACACAGTGCAAAACTGCACCCATTCAATGGGAAAACAACGTTGACAACGTTGTTTCCTCTTGGTGCATATGGTTCTGATGGTCACGGTTGTCTTTGAGTAATTTTTTTGCTTGGTTAAAATGAATATCATGTGGGATGACACTCGAAGGTAAAATTGCATAATATTTTTTTCCATGCTGATCGGAATTGATACTTTGATGACCTCTTTTTGTGCCAAAGGAGTAGCCAAACTAGGTATATTAGTGGCTGATAGCGATAGTTTAAATTGTAGCAAAAACAAAACTGTTTTGTTATAAACTGCAAAATTATGCGTTCTGCGTCAAGTTCATGACTAAATTGCTCAACACCTAACACAAAGGGCTATATTTTGTTTAAAAACTTTTAAATAATAAGATTGAGTAAGAAAACACGCGTTTTTACGTAAATAAATATGAAAGTAGAGTTAACTTTTTGAATAAAAAGGTGCAATTTTTAAAAAGTGCATTGCATTCCGATGTAAATTATTTCTTTCTTTTTTAGATGTCATTTTTGATGCAATAACAAGGAGAACAAGCTTTTTAAAATTAATTTTACGATGACATGACATTAAACTTCAAAAATACCTTTGTGTGAAGAAAAAACAAGAAGATGGATCGTTCTGCCAAAATAAAATGCAATGTGCTACTGCAACAGTGCACTCAGGGTGCAGAAAGAAACTGGTAGACATTACGAAACAATTTTTTTGTAACAAGAGAAAATATTTTTTGTTCGTTTACGTTTACAGCCCAGCGTATTAAGCCATTTAGAGATGTTGATGAAGTCGAAATGAGACAATTTTACTTTGTTTTTCACACTAATTGGATCCAAATATGGTGTGATTGGAAAGTGTAACAATATTTTTACTCTCAATCCATCAACTCCAGTCAGCTTCATCAATCATAAAAGGTCAAACAGTTCAAACCAATTGCACTTAGCCCTCCAAGTCGAAACCAAGCATCTTTTCCGTTTTGGCTGCATAAAGAAAAAAAAATGGCCAACAGCTTTACAGTGATTACGAAGCGCCCCTTAGCCGAAACAATATTTTCTTCAATTTTAAGAGCAACTTTGACAGGAACTTTTGAAAAATGGCTTAATTTATTAAAAATACCGCTACACACGATATTTCACTTTTGCAGGAGCCTATTAAGAAACCAATACAATCTGGATAATGAGCTCCTATGAAAGCAGCGCCTACGCAAAATGTTCATAAAATATATGAATTTATAACCGCTTATTTAATGTAATTGCGTGATCTAATCAGTTTATCAGATCACGTAATGCAGCGCACACCTCTAAAAATATTCATTTTTTTATAATCAAAATTCATATCTTGAGGATTTATTGAATCTATGCATTTCAACATGAGCCGACCTCCCTTTCATTTACAGAACACTTTTATAGAACTTGACCGCTACTTGTTTTGGATACAGTGGTATTTTTGGAAATGGCTTCCATATTTATCTCAGAATGCCCCAATTTTATAAACGTCCAAATTGTCTAACGTTACTGCAGATGTATCAGTTTATAAATATGAAAAGAGTGAGAAACTTGACATCAATATTATGTCCAACCTGTCGTCACAAATTAGCAGGTGCTACCTTCATTCATAAAATAGCTTTTTGATACTCTTCAATTTATCCCATTTTACTTTTTATGGAGCATCCTTTTCATCAAATCTATCATCGCATCATTTTATTTAACCGTTTTGTCTTGTTTGGTCATCACACATTCTGGAAAAGGAAAAACTTATTAACGCACAACAAAACCGTTTGCAGGTACTTTGCCCCTCAACGCATTTTCAATTTTCAAGTGAATGCCTACGTCTTAAATGAAAACAACGCATATTTCAGGTTATTCACTTTCATTACCAAAACATTCATTAACTTTAAACTTCAAACGAGTCATGTGTCGGATAAAATAGTTTCACAGTGACATTGCATCATGTTTAGGTAGAAAATGAATAGTCTGTTGACAGGTGTTTGGCAAAAACAAAATAGATTATAACATTCTACCTTGACTTTTTTGATAATCAGGTAATTGCTACTACCACGGGTAGGTAAATGCTAACATCACAAGCAGTTACCGTTTTTAACCAAAAATATCCGGTAACGATCTTGTAACGCTTTTGAAACTTGTTTTTTAATCTCTCTGCCAAAAGATGCACGTGGCTGTGCAACTCACAAAACCGATCTGCATCCAAAAATGCATATCACTTTTTCAAGATCAGTAGCACTAAATGCTCTTGAAATATTTCTTAGAATTTTAATTTGGCAGACCTTTGAGTACCGGCCAAATGTCAACTCGATTAGTTTTTCTCCCTTCCACCTTAATTTTTCTGTTGACATCAATAAAAGGCCAATAGAAAATTACGAGGGCCTTACAATGCCAAAAAATAACCCAAACTGATATTGTTTTAATGTCGATTTTTGCCTTTGTAGTGTGAATTCTAAATGAATTTTGAAGTGAAGGCGTCAACCGTCCAAACGCATTATGCCACTGACACTTGTACCATGTGCGTCGTGACATGATTATGTAGATTAATTGTCATTTATATCCCTAAATATAGAAGTTAATGAACAGTTAAAAGTACCGTCCGATTCTTAAGAGGTTTTTCATTTCATAATAGGTAATAATTGTCAGAAAACATTTTTTTCTTTACCACTGACGGATCACCTCATCGTGTGCATGTTTGACAAGAACATTAAAATATTCTATGCCAATGTGAGTTAAAAATAATATAAAATTTTCGGACAAGAGAAGCTATCCCTTGCCAAACCAGTTACATATTTTTCTAAGAAACAAAAAAACCACACAATAAAAATAAACTACACATTCAATCACACTATCTTTGTTTGATTTGTTAATTATCTTGAGTATTATACTAAAATACTAGAAAACTAAAAAAGCGACCCCACACTGTGTGTCAGTTTGTGGTCTGCACACTCCGCTAGAAGTCAAGGTGGCACATGTTACGAAATTCGCAACAAAAAATCTCAGGTGAAAACACCAGTGTCCCCTGTCAATATTCCTCTTTTCTGTTTGTACAACTGTCTTTAATTTCTAATTAGGCTTGTTATTGTGTAAAATATATTAATTATTTTGCGTGAATGCAATTCAACCAAAGAGCGTTTACATTTGAAAGCAATGCGTGCTGCCAACAAAAACTATGCAAAATGTTTTCTGTCAACGTAACTGTTACAACTGTCGCCGATAACTATTGAAAATGCAAATAAAATTATTGTTTATGGTGTAGCCTGCCAATTAAAATGGCTACCTTGACAGAAAAAGTTTTTTGCATTGAGCTCTCTTCAGTGCCTTCCTCATGACACGCTGCAAATCAATAGGGAATCTTGCCGACAGCTCTGACGGTTATTACCAACCAATGGAAATTTTAACCGATTGACCGGATTTGATGAATAAAACATACTGGCCATCGATAAAATGGTGCATGGTTATGCTGGTCACCAAACAATGTCTTGAAAGTTTCCAAGATTTCACGCATACGGAGCTCTGTGTTTTCGCGATATTCACGATCACCTTTGAAAAAACAATAGGTGACGATGTTCTTATTTGCATAGCATTAGCCATAGATAATTATCACAAGAGTTATTACACCTTGTTGAGATTTTTGTTAGGCGCTATCCCCATTGAAGAGTTGGTTTTTGTCAGTGGAGACGCTCAGGTGGTGGTACATTTGATTTCTATCAGTTTTTACGTGAGCACACATTAATTAAGAGCAAGTTTAATTGGGGCGTTCCCTGGGCTCACACTCCGAGATTTCTATCTAAAAAGTCGTTTGTAAACCCGGTGCCTATGAAATGTAATCAGTGAAGGGAAGGAAATGCGTTTTAAAGGGCAACGTGTGACTTTGTTTACGCTACGGGCTAAAAATGTGCAAAGCTATTTTTTTGGCTTGTGATGATGACCACATGCTTGATTAAATGAAATGATTAGCCAAGAAAAGTCGAAAACGACCTTTGTAACACCACGAGAAACACGTGAATGGACGGACGCATCGCTTTCATACTGATATGAAAACATCCGATGTCATGATCATCAAAAGTAAAGGTGACTAAACTTTCAAGCGGACTGTTGTCAGGCTCCACCCGAGCAAAATTACTGGCAGTAATTATTTACGATTATTAAAAATTGTTACATTTTTCGTTTTGTAATTTATATCAATTACACGAAAAATAGCACACTGTAGCTAATCAATGAAGCTCATGAGGTACTTCTCAATCTCATCTAGCTTGAATTCATTTAGCACTCAATTAATATAGCGATTTTTAAAAATTACTCAGTTATTCATCAATCAATGGATCGACATTAACTTATAAAATAATCTGATTGCATAATGAATCATAGCCAAGAAAATTTTCCCATTTGCGGCTCCTGCACAAGCCCAAAAAGTGTCAATGACAACCCTACAAATCTTGGTGTTCGTAGATAAAAATTGATAAATATTCATAAAGAACAGGAGGGTAATACGTTATGCAAGAGGATATAATCAGTAGTTATTTTATTCAAGTGTATCAATAAATTATTGATCTTGATTCATATCAAAACATTTTTCTCGTACAAGATTTGTAACAACCTTGCTAATTGCTTTATCCAACAAAAAGATTTGGAAGGGGAGATAACAAACAAATATCAGTCACACATCCGTCCAACTTTAGTTTTGTCCACAAAAAAATAAAATCTTTCCGAAAATCAAGATTTTTATCAGCTCACTCGGTGTGTCTAAAAATAAGTGGCTTGTCAACCACGAGTGATTTTTTTTTCTTTTGAAATCCTCAACCATCACCTTTCATTTCATTCTGTCAACAAGAAAATTGGTATTTTCCAAATCAGTAGCGTCGATCGCCTAGGCCATTGTACTTGATCCTTGACTAGTATCCATTCACTTAATAGTTGTCCCACGCAGTCATTAAACTACTCAAGTAGCTATTGTGTATTTTTTTACAACAACCTTTCAAGATTATTTGTATTTTGTAGATTTTTGAATACCTGGACATATTGACGTAAAGTAAATATGTGTGTCAATGTAACTGCTTATGATGACGGGTTTGTTACAGTACTACATCAATTTAGAGCCAATTGCCATAAATTTGCACATGAGAGAGTTGTACAAACAAACAGGTTGACTACACTGTAATTTTCATAATGACAAAAAACAACTTATTACGTTTTTCTTACAATAAATAATAAAAAAAGAATGTTAGCTCCCTATTGTAGTGTAAGGAGAACACAACAGAAGTAGCAGATTACTTTGCTTTTGACATTTCACATGACTAATTGATAGTTTAATTCCGTGCTCAGCCAATGTAGTCTTGTATAAAAAATATGGAACTCAAAGGTAGTATCAAAAAACCAAGCAAGAACTAAAGTAAAGGAACATATGCAATCCAATGGCACCTGTCATCAGAAATGTAATCTTGTGCCTGAGTATTTCTTGAATTTTACGATTGTGAATGAGACTAAGTTTTAGGCAGCATTGAGTAGTATGACTAAGTCAATATACCTAGATAGAACTACAAGGATATAACAATGAAAAAAGGAATTAAAAGTAGTTTTTAATCCTTTCGCATGAGCAAAGTAGTTACAATAAATCAAACTTGACTGTTTCCATTTGATACTCTACAAGAAGAATTAGTATAAAACAAGGAGTATAACAGATTNTAACAATGAAAAAAGGAATTAAAAGTAGTTTTTAATCCTTTCGCATGAGCAAAGTAGTTACAATAAATCAAACTTGACTGTTTCCATTTGATACTCTACAAGAAGAATTAGTATAAAACAAGGAGTATAACAGATTTCAAGCTAATTTTAAACGAAAAGACCCCTTGCTGGTTGGGACTGCTGTTCTAAAGAGGTAATAATTTGAAGACCATTTGTCAGATTGCAGAAGAGATCAGTTAGCAAACTGACACTGCACTCCATTTTGAGAAAATTTGCTTGGAAATATATGAAATAGGGGCCAAGTACCCGAGCCAGTGCAGCATTATAATTATGTGATGCAAACGGTGCACATTTCAAACAGGTATTTCATGTAAGTAGTTCACCTGTCCAGCCAGACAAAAACATTCTGATGTTACATGTGCACTAGGTATATTTTTCTACGAAATTACTGCATTGTCAAGTTTAGCAAGCAAGATTCATTATGTTATGACAAGTGACAGATCAAACTTTAAAGGTTATACGTGTTTTGCCTCAAGCTCGCATATTGCAAAGAACCTCCTCATTATACCTGCTTGCTCCTGTCATTAACCAAATTCTCTCGCTAACAATAGTCATTTACGAATACCAATTGACCAATAATAAAACAGTCAATTGGTAACCGACTGCAGCAGTTTTTATCAATAATCATCTAATGATTGTTCAGGACCGATAAATGATTATATAATTACTTGATGTCAGTTTGTTTAAGCTTTTACAGCAGAAAGGCAAGCCTTCAATTTGAAATAGATTGCATTGCTTACTGCTTCTTGGTAGTCCAACAAGGTCCTTGTCCTTCTGTTGCAGTCCCTACTACTTAATTTATTTTCAAAAAAGATTTGTTATCTGAACTGATACACATTTAATTATTATAGTTTATGTGCCTTACGCTAATGTGGCTTAAACTTTTACCTACAGCTATACATTTTTAATGTAATTAAGGTCTTGAGTTCGATATCTTGTATGACACGCCAGGTATGACACTTGTTTAGGAAGTTAGACCTTGATCTAAAAAAAATCTATATTAAATTCAGTGGAAGTGAGTCCACCTAGATAGGGAGTGATGACGATATTAGAGCCATACAACCACTCCACTGGTTTCTCTTGCCTTCATTAACTAATGCCTCTAAGCTTATCAGAATGTTCTCACAACAACAAAACTGCATCACGTTTAAAAATGGTTGAAAAAACACGGCTCACTGGTTTAAAGGGTGTCGTTCCCATCATCATTTTTGTCGCCTTTCAAAAAGGAAACGAGACAAGAATCTTGTAAAAGTGCACAAAACAAGGGCATACCGTTTGGAGTTTCATTTTGCGCAAGAGCACTTGGAGTGACAAATTTGTTCAAAACCTTTTCGGCACTTGACAAAGTCAATCGGAAATCATGAGTGGTCCAAGGATTCAAAAAATACACACTTGATTGGAACCTCTCATTAACGTTTTTTAAGCAAACGACTTGATTGCATAACTCTTAGGGGAATTATTTTGTCTCAAGCATTTTAACCAGACAGGATAATCGTTACGAATAAATACTCATGAAAACAAATTGAAGTCAAGTATTTAACTCTGCGACGTACCTACTAATTAAGTAATGTAGCAATTTCAAGTGAAATGTTGTTGTTTTCTCAATGAGCAACAATTAGTAGCATGTGAGAACAAAAATCATCTTCAAAATGGTCATGGAACGAAAACAATCTTCAATCTTAGAGAGTAGAAGTAGTGACCATGTAAAAAATTTGTTTGGTCACAGCTAGTTTATGAAAATTAAGTATTGATTTATGAAGGGCCATTCGACAAGACTGCTTTACGGTACTTAATTTTTTTGCTAACTGCGTGTGAAGTTTGCTTGTGAAGGCCCAAGTTTCCTTTTTAAGTGTCTTGTTCATTTTTTCACAACTGAGTACACTTTGGAGGGCATTGCATGTACCAATGATTTTTCCCCAATTATAATTTTTGGTGCATTATGCAAAAAATGCTTAGGAACATGGCGGGTTGTACAATTATTGAGTAGACTTGCAAGAAAATGAAGCGGATGAATAGATGGAACAAGTTTTTACATTTATAACATAGATTGCGAGTTAATCAGGTGAAGATTTGTAGTTTATATATAATGTCATT
Organism: Salina celebensis; assembly: GCA_036561885.1. Classification (NCBI taxonomy): domain Eukaryota; kingdom Metazoa; phylum Arthropoda; class Collembola; order Entomobryomorpha; family Paronellidae; genus Salina; species Salina celebensis. Next base: position 15,309 of record JAAXOA010000858.1, read on the forward strand.
TGGAGTCATTTGCGAAAATCTTCTTGACTAACCATGAAATTCATTTTTTCATTGCAATCTGAACAAACATTTTTTTATTTATAAACCGCAGTAACAACTAACGGCAAAAACTGACTAGATGTGGCTGGTTCTAGATGATTGTCAATATGTGGTTGGTGCGAATAAGAATGCTTTAAATATACTTTTTTGTTATGAATATGCAGTCAAACACAGTGTGTTTGACCTTCTCAGTAGAAAGCTTATAGAAGGCTTGGTTTCTTAAATTGATCGTGAATCAATTCAATTCTCTTTTTAATGAGATAACGCAAACGTGATTGGTTGGCAATGAAAATAAGAAAGAAAGCCAATTAGTAATAAAACCGTTTGTAAGTTTATTGTCGCTTTGCAATCTGTCAAATGCATCACTATTAGCAAACTGCCTGCTTCCAGTGATGCAAACATGAAAAACAAAATTCAAAATGCCATCAGTATTAAGGTTGATCTGCTCCCAATTAAAACGTTGTTTTGACATATGCATGCAAAAAGCTCTAAAACTATTTCTGTTAGTATGGAACAACCCAAAAGATTCTTTCATATGATAACTTCCACAAAAGAAAAAGTTTTATTGCTAAAAGTTCCAATTACAAATCAAGTCAAGAAACGTTACTGTCATCATATAAAATTTTCATTATCTTTACAACCCGATTTTTAAGATAAGCGCCAATAAAACCGGTAATAGAAATAGAAATCTGCTCTAGCAATTAGATGAATATTTTCGTTAAGCATAGTGAAAGGCGATTGGCAATAATAAAAATCCGACTGCACATACAAGTTGCATAGGTAAATTTCACTCTTTTAAAACTCCTCTCACGCACACAATCGCTATGATTACAATTGAATCTCCGATTCTGCTGCACAAGAATTGCACCTGTATCAAAAATGATTATAATGCATGATACAGGGCGTGGTTGCAAATATAATTTTTTTAGTGCAACTCTTGTTCTAGTGAAAATGATCGGGTGATCTGCGCTGCATTTTCGTGGCTCTCATTTCACCTTTCATCACAATTTCTCAAACGACTCACTTGATTGATTTGCTACACAAAAAGCAAGTTTCATTGTAACCAATCAACACTGCATATTTTAAGTGACTATCTCACTCCTCCAAAACTTTTTATTTATAGCAGTTTACAAGGTGTGAAAATGAGTATGAATGAAATGATAACTCATCACGTCACGTTCCCCCACTGAACTGTGAGTGTTTGTTTGGGTGCCTCTGATAAAGAAAACGATCAGTTTCCTCCGCTCGTCACAACAACAACCTGTTGACTCCTTTTCGTTTCCAATCAATGAGTGGTTAATCGAAAGCTATTCAATCAGTTACCATTGCTCAGCAGAAAATATCTTAGAGAAAATCTTAATTCATTCAATCGAAGCAAACGAATGAAAATCTACATTGTCGTAGGATTTCATTTTTTGATGATTTATAGGCTTTTAATAGTGAAATTCTTGAAGTATACTGCACATCTTTTTTCATACTGGAACTCCTCGTAAATATGTCTGTTTATAGATTCTCTCTTGTTTTACTCGCAATAAATTAACAAAATATTCTAATTAACTTCATAATCCTTTATTTATTGCATTTTTTCTACTGTATTCTTCATATTTCCAACATTTTGTACTAAATATTTAACCAACTATAAAAACGGCCATGATTTTTTCTAATTAACTACGTTTACAAATCTTGTTAACATTCTTTATTGCGTATTACCGGTTTCTGGCAAGGGTAAAACTATTTTGGAATGTGAAAAGAGATTCATTTTTATTACAAGCTATTAACTATTTTGACTACTCACTGACAAATGTATCCTTTTTGAATAACGGAATGACATATTATGCATATTTGCAAAAATAGTTCTCAAAACCATCATTAACATTCTTAACTATGTCGTAAACACAGTAATTCATTTTTTCAGTTAAACCTAACATTTTCATTATTCACTTGAATGGCTTCCGTTGAGAAATAAATTGGAATTGGAGAGTGCGTTTTTGTCCTACTGTCTACCTGTAAAAGTAAACCCTGTAATTTTTAAGCTAAGGTAAATTCACAGTTTGAAGTCGTTGACAATGATTGATGACGCCAGCCATTGGTCAATGGTGAGTGCGCGTTCAAAAACCTTCATAGTACTGTTGAGGGCATCGTTTGCCTCAAATGAAAAGTGTGACAGGAGTAGTAGAAACAAAAACCAATCATCAAGAGAACTTACCTTTGCTACAAATTTTTTTCCAACTATTTTAATACCAAATCAATGCTGTCGCAGAGAAGTTAATGCACTGCAGTTGCACACTGGTGGACAACGCCCTTACCCTTTCATATCTAAACTAATCATCTATCATATTTCGCGAACTAATCCTTTTATTCATGCACGGATCCACAAAATATTATTGCAATCAGAGTAAAATATATAGTATTACGGGACGATATGGTACTTATTGGAAACCTAAATGGAAAAAGATTGTCCCTTGTGCACGCACGGTTACCTTTAGTTCCTTGAAGTCAGTTAATGTAGACATTGTCTCACATCAAAATTATAATAGGTACTGTATGCTATGGGAAATTGTGATTTTATATAGAAAAACTACCAAAATTAGTCTTTGTTTGTTTATATGGATTGACTATAATTCATCACGAATTGTACAAAAAAAGAGTAATTTCATACAATTATGAGCAGGATTTCGTCTGTAATCACTGCTGACACTTAAATCGGTTGCCGTTTTGTTCCGTAATGTTTGTTTTACATCTTTGTGTGGCTAAACAAATCATCAGTACAATGGATTCTGTGGATGGATGCCCCGCTGAATCGCATTTTGTTTGTTCAAAAGTTTACTACTATTAAAGAAAATTTTAATTTGTGCTCTTAATGTTATTAGCAAAAAGTATAAAAGCCTAAGTTTGTAACGCTTTTTAAATCAGATTGAGCATTATACGACAATGCTAACAGAAATGCTGTCATTTGAAACCAAACGAGCTCAAAGATTCAGTGATGCCCTTGTTTGCTCAGTGACTTTCCGACAACCTTGATGCAATTACGAACATGAACTCGTGTATCAAAAAAATATGAACGATTTAATTGATACTAAAAGCTTAGTACTGAACCAGGTTAGATTATCTACACAATTATCCTAATTTTTTTCTTTGTTAAGTACATCATTCAAAATGTAAATTAGAAAAGGGGACAATGCACAAAAGTGTCCTTTTATTGTTGACAATCTAGTGTACAAAATGGAACAGTTTTTGTTTGTTTTACATAGAAACTATCAAGACCAGATTTTGTTCAACTGGCAAAGGATAAAAAAATCTCTTGACAAACTATGCGTGCACCGTGCCACACGACAGAGTAATTTACCGCATGTTTTCTTCATAACAAAAGGTTGAACAGTTGACAGAAAAGTAAAATATACAAGGAGAGTTTTGAAATCTAGGCAAATTTTTATGCATTCCTGTAACATTTCAAATCTTTAGGTATTCAAGAATAATCAATTAACAAGTCATAAAACACAATATGTAGTTGGAGTAATTAAACAACACCAAAATGAGCTTATCTTTTAAGCGCTCTGCTGAATCTATAGATA
>JAAXOA010000859.1:0-18915 GCA_036561885.1 Salina celebensis
TATTTTTTTTGTCTTGTTCGTCATCCATCCGGTCGACAATAAAAAAAAGAGTTGGATGGCTTGTTTAACGTAACTTTTTCTAAAAGGAAAAGAAGAGAAAAAAATATATTTTTATTTTGAGAAATAAAAAAAGGGTCACAAAAAGAAAAGTACAGACAAGATGATAGCATTTTTTTGTTCTCTCATATATACGATATAAAAAACCAAGAATAATATGGGAACGAGTGAAGAAAGTTGTGTGTGAGTTTTATGACTTTGTTAGATGGAACTAGCCATGTGTGTAGATGGAAAACATATTGCACACATAGGCGAACAAAAAAAAATATATTGCTGTGTGGCAAAAAAAAAAATGAAAAATGAAATGTCCAGAAAATGTATTGACGTTGACTGCATGTAACAACAATGGCCAAGACGAAGAAAAAAGGGAAAGTTAGAGCGAGAGAAAAAAAGTTGAAGAAGGGTTTTTAATGAGATTTTTTCAGAAAGAGAAGGAAAAGAAGCTACTTCTGGTGATGGTCTGACAGAAAAAAGATGCGGGAGGACAGGAGTAGAAGGAAGGAAACGGGAAAGAAAACGAAACAAGCGGGATGTGATGGGATGATGATAGAAAAAAACGAAGAATAAAAAGTCCGTCAAGAGGCAGAAAAAAACGAGGATAATCGGAGAGAGAGAAAGGTTGAGAGAGAAAAATTGTAGGTGGTTTGAAAGAGAAAATTAGAAAAGGAGGAAAGTGGACAGGAGAAGGAGAAAATGCACTTTGAGATAAATAGGTTTCCATGATTACTTTTAAAAGAGTAGTGGTTTTAGATGATAGAAAAAAAAACGAAGAATAAAAAAAAGTCCGTCAAGAGGCAGAAAAAAACGAGGATAATCGGAGAGAGAGAGAAAGGTTGAGAGAGAAAAATTGTAGGTGGTTTGAAAGAGAAAAGGAGGAAAGTGGACAGGAGAAGGAGAAAATGCACTTTGAGATAAATAGGTTTCCATGATTACTTTTAAAAGAGTAGTGGTTTTCCCTTTGTAAATACTATATGTGTCTAGGTAGACAGGAGAGCGATGGTCTATTAGGCAGTGAGAATGGACGTTGAGTGCACTGAGCTATACTATCTATTATTTATCTGGTCGTCATGGATATTACCATAACAACATGTAACCTTGTATGGTTTGCAACCAGATACAATAAACATTTTTTTTCCTGGGGAAAGACACATAAAGTTATACATAGATGTAATGCTTTTCTCTGCTACGTTAGAGGGTGGACCGTAATAATAAAAAAAGGGAAAATAGTGCGTAAATACAACTCCCACCGTGGAGACCAGCAAGAGAAAAAAAGGAAGCGACCAGTGACTGTGTGTGTGGTGCATTTTCCATAAAAAATGTATACTCGGAATGAAATGACATGTGTATCTTCTCTTTGCATACGTGGAAAACGGAGTATCCATTATGGACTATTATATGCAAAAGCTGTACTGGTAGTGGAAGAGAGAGAAAACATCAAAAATGTTTCCCACTGCTTCCCCTTCTTTTTCCAGAGTTGTTATGGAAACGATGATGATGGATATTGAAAAAAGAGAAATGAAAAACAAGGGAGAAAACGTATGGAATAGGATAAAACGGTGGAAATGACAGAGAATGTGCATGTGTGGGGGGAACGGGGAAAAAAGGGGGAGTGTGTGGCAGCCATCATTAGAAAAGGATCAGGATGCATTACATGTAACATTGATTAGTTGCGTGAGTGTGTATCTTGCACTGAAACATTATATGCTTTCTAGTAGAAGTACGGAAATTTAAAAATAGCCCAAGGAGAGGCTAAAGTATCATAAAACAGAAGCTTTTAACGTATATAACGTCATTATCTGGTGTATTTCGATGTTTTCCACAATTAAAAGAAAGATAATTATTATAAAGTACACCGTTCTGTTTTCGATATTAATCAGATTAGTGTCAGTCTTATACCGTATTACGGACGGCGAAGTTTAAAAACAGAGTTTCACATTTTCAAATGGTTTTTTTTCTGCTTAAAAGTCACAAGAGACTTGCTCTCAGTTTACATTGTGCATGCAAAGTGTGAGTTGTATGCATACAAAAAATGCACTTTTTATTTGGCACTTTTGTCACGAAAGATAAAAATGTTGGAAAACGTGTTCTCTTTTGTTAGCGAACTTCAACGTTTCCATAAAAATGATAACCAGTAAAAATTACTTTTTTTAAAAATCAACAAAATGACCGGTAGCTTTACTCTTAACTCTAACACCTTTTCAGGAAAAAAAATAGTTGATTTTGCATGGAAATATTTAACACTCTATTTGGACTTTTACTCACACCTGGAGTCCACTTTTACTGTAAAATTGTTTTACTTTTTATTATCCTTTACAAAAATATGAGAAACCTGAATCCATGCAAAACAGGCCCAAGCTAAAATCCCAATTCTCTTTGGATTTTTGGGGCAACTTGATATAAAAAAAGTTGATCATCAAAGCAGCAGGATGGCTTTTAATTCATAAACAAGTTTGTTTTTACACGTATTGATCTCCTCTTTAAATAATGTTTCAATTGATCTGAACAAAGTTTACAAAGCACGTGTGCTGGAGAGCGTGCTCAGGAAACTTGTTTTCTTTGAACTTCATCTACTTTATTCAAAAAAAAAAATCTCTAGCAAAAGAATTTTTACTTCTCACTTTGAAGACGAGTGAAACAAGCCAATCTGAAAATACACTTTTAATTGACATAACAACCATCTGCACTGCCTCATGACACACTCTAGCACATGCCATCACCCAATATTCACCAATCAACTTTTCGCTTAAAACAAAAAACCGGTTTTTAGGAGAGGTGGAGTGTCCACTTTTTTGTTATAGTTTGGGAGGACCTTACAAAAAAAACTTAGTCTATTTTCCATCTTCAAACCAGTTTTCACTACCACAACCAAACTAAATGGTTTTAAACAGCCGGCCCAGTGAACACCTTCATCTAAAAAATAGCCATTGGTCATTTGTAAGGAAAAAGTCACTCACTGATCGCTCTACCTTTTGTTTTTGCTGCGTGCTGAGTAGGAAAAATACAGCCACCGTGTGATTGACCATTGAAATAAAGCCGTCATGTCGCTATGAGATGAGTAACCAGGGCGTGTAGACTGAATACCGTATCGATGTCCATTTTTTGGCTTGTCCATTGTCCTGGACGTATCTATTTCCACGAGACAAATGAGATGGTCAACGGTTCATTTACGTGAACCGGTTGGACACTCACCACACTTAATACAAACATCACACACTATGGACACTATCGTTGCTGCGTGACCGTAACAACCACAGAGATGATCCAGACGTCTGTCCACTTCTCCAGCACATCTCACTTTGTCTATTTGCCGGTGTGAAAGAATCTTCATTAAAAAAATACATATGAAATCTAAGTCTCTCCTCTTAGTTGAAATATTTTCACGAGCCCTTGAAACGTGTGAACCCTTACCCGGCACGTAGGACACCAATAAATGTATCCCTTTTATTCAATTTTCTTTCAATGATCATCCCAATCCGATCATTGATCCGATTGCTTTTTTACTTGCTATTGTCAATACCTTTTTTTTTCATTATAACTTCAATGTTAGTTTGGGTGTCCGTGTAAGAAACTGAATAAAAAAGGGTTACACTTAGTTTTTTTTATCAAAGAACTTCATTTTTCGTTTTAATACCCATGATGGGATATTGATGATGTTTTGTATCATCTATTCTAAAATGGTGTAGTTTTCCCAGGTAGAGAAATTAAATGAAAAAGGTGCTCTTTTGTGGTTCAGAGTAATCTTGTAGGGCTATAATAGATCGGTCTTGCCAAGAGGATTCCATCGTGTGAGAAACTTTATCTTCCGCATTTTCATTTTGACAAGCTCTTCGTCTAAAAGCCGATTATCTCTGTTTTCTAAAGAGTCCAATGGATTGATTTAGAATCCTGCGTTACCTGCTGTGTGTCAAGCTTATCGCTAAAAAACATAATATAAAATGGCAGTCCGGAAACAATCATTACTTTGATGATACTCAAAAAAGTTACTCTTCTGGATGGTTATCTGTTGGGTTATCTGCTGTAATTAAGTATCTTTTACAAAATCCATAAAATGATGAGCACTTAACTCATCTACTCTATAATATCTTATCTCATATCTTATCTAATGTGCCATTTCACAGTGCTGTTCAGTCTACCGCGAAAAAAAATGCTTCAACGGATCCTTTTTTTTCTCTTCCTGACACTCACCTCATTATAAATGCGACTGTGCGAAATTTGCATGAAAACCCTTTGCTGTGGACTTCAGGAAAGGTTTCATCTCAGCGGGTTTGCTCCAGCCATACATGCGTCATTGTTGGATAAAAAATATAAATAAATTTTAATAAATTTATGCGCCCAGCAGTCTCCTAATTCGGTGCACATCTATCTACCATTTCCAATAATTGCAAGGTGTCATTATTCACATTTTTATCAATTGGGAAACGCAAGGGTCCCTCTACTCCTTGCTGTGCCCAGTGATAAAAAAACTTTAAGGAAAAACTTTAACCCTTTCGATTGAAGAGTAAAAAATATTTTATTGGTATTTTAATATTTACTCAGATGATCCCTGTGAGAAATACATTCACGAAGGGATCTATGCTTGTCCGTCATGATAATATGCAGTACCTTGAACAAAAACAAATTTTATGCATAAGATGCACTGTGGTGGTTACTAAGGGCCTTTGGATAAAAAAAAATTATAATCACAATTCACACTGCGATAGGACTGGTGAGCTATGGGAAGGGGGAATACCTTTTGAAAAGGATTTGACATGCTTTTTTATTGACTGCTGGGCTGCTCTGCTATTTCCTTTTTCTTATTTATTCATCCTCATCTGCATGTCGAGAAGGGTTATATAGCTTCAGTTATAAAAGGGCTACTTTGAATACAGATGCATGACTATGTACAGGCCAGAGAGATGATAAGGATTAAAGAATTGAGTGTAATGAGAGGAGATACATAGGTAAACGGAAAAGGTGATCAGAAATAGAAAGATCGTTGGATGGTGATGGTCGTCAGGAGAAACAATTTTTTGGCAAAGACAACTCCATGCAGATTTTTGTTTCTTCTTCTTTACTTGCCATATCCTCAGCTCGACTTGTTATTTTTTTTATGTAAGATTGATTTTGATAAATGATAAGAATAGAAAAAGCCAAGAAAGCAAAAGTGTCGCCAAGTGCATTAGTGAAATTGGAGTTAGAGGAAAATTCTCTGTCGGAAAGAAAAGAGAAAAGATAGAGAGAAAAAGTGTCAATGTTTTTTAATATTGAATATTGTTTCGAAGGAAAATATGACAGAGTTGTGGTCGTGTTAGTATGGACTTGTGTGTTAACAAGTTTTTCTTAGCTGGCATAGCCTATAACGTTTTTTGAGGAAACAAATGTATCAAGTGTTTTTTTTTTGGCGGAATACAACAGTAATTTGAGGAGCGGATAAATTTTCTCGTAAATTGGGAAAATGCAGGGTAAAAAGTCGCCGGGTGATAGAAAATTGATGATTTGTAGCGGCAGCCGAGGAAAAGTAAAAAAAAAATAGATAAAAGGTAAGTGGGAGCGGAGAGAGAGTGTGTCTCGTGTGGACTTGCTGCTGCATTGCCAATTATGAAGATGAACAGAAAATAGGGAAAATGTTGAAAGAATTGGAAAAGATATATAAAAAAAAAAAATCTTTACGTACAATTTTGTCGGTAGATGCCCAGTCAATATATTTTTATGTTTCAAGCGTGACGACCTTTTAAGGTTTTTAAAGGCATTGACTTTATAAAACACCATGACTCATCATTGTCGCATGTATGCTTTTGACACGAGATTTTATTTTATTTCCATTGAGATTTTACTCTAAATTGGAGTATAAATTTTTAAACAATATTTTAAAATCTGATTGTATAAAATATAACAAAATTTTCTTTGGTGGCAACCTACCGCGCTCTTCCACATATATTCACACATAAGTAAATGTTTTAAAATGTTTTGATTATTGACGTTAAGAAGAAGTAGGCTTTGAAAAAAAGTGAAATGTGATCATCGACAGCAAAATATATTAGTGTGCTATCATGGTGATCTCAGCGAAAAAAAACAACAACAACAGAGTTTTTTTAGGTGGAGTAGAGAGAGCGGAGTACATAAACGATGAGGATGATCTATTGATTAGAAGAGAGTAGCGGAATAGCTGCATCAACGAAAAAAAAACAGAGTTGATCATGTCATTTGGGAGAGTGAACGAGTTGGAAGCTTGTGTTCGGTTTTCCATTCCCAATCCATTTTTATATTGGAAGCGGTTGTAGTTTCTTGTACTTTCTCACTCACTCTCTCCTGCTCTGATGCTATAGTGGAGTGGGAGAAAGGGCGTGTTAGCAAAATGACTGGTGGCCATGTTAGTGGTCATTATTGGGAGGAAAGCGCATGTTTTCCCCAACAAGCAACACAACCAGACACAATGCAAGTCGATACCATTTTCCCAAGCATTCATCCACCGACGCGACGCTACGAGGAGCAGGACAGGGGAAAACAGTGGTTTTTTTCTCTTCAGAGTAACACTAAAAACCAAGCAGAAAGTTATTCTAAAGGAAATCAGTTTACATTTACAGCAAAAAAAACGCACTAAAATTAATTCTATGAAGATTAGCAAAAACGTATATTGAAATGACGTAGAAATTTAATAAGAAAACGATATTAACAGGATTGTCACCACTAATTATTGAATTCCATGCTTACTAATTGGTAGCAATATTCCCATTAAAGATCACATTATGTCGTCTTTGTCCTCGTGAATAACTCAGACGGGAGAAATTACTAAAAGGTGACGCAGACTGGAGGTTATGAGATCCAAACCAGTTTGTTTAAGAGAATGCACATAATTAATGAATGAAGAAACTGGCGGAATGAAATTGTGTGCAAAAAGTATATTTAGGATTTTTTCTGGATTGGCAAAGTATGGTGCACTTTTTCGGGACAAGCTCACCTTTTCTTTTTGCAAAAGAACGCAAATAATGCGGTGGAACTATTTAATTTTGTGTCTGAATTAGTTTAATTAGCTGCTAACTTTGTTTGGAGTGTAGTCGCTGTCTTAATGAAATAACAGCTGCCGTGGTAAAATCCAACCTGAGTTGTTAAAAAGCGGTGATGGAGAAGCAATTAAAAATTATAATGTAATTACAAGCCAAGTCTACTGACACACACAGTTTCGTTTTGAGTAAGCTTGTGACATTCTCTATGAGCTCGGAGTGCGTGCTGGAAGAGCGAAGAAAAGAAGCTTTTCTTGCGAGAGCTCTCTACGTTTTTTTTTTATTTTTATTTTTATAACCATAATTTCTACCCGAGAAAGAAGACTCAGGCAACAGGTCGGTTAAAACAAAAGAGGCGGCTTATTAATTTTTTTCTCTCATGGAAATGAATATAAACGGGTATTGTTCAGGAATTTGAGTGCCAACAGTCTGGTCACCTGCTGCAGAATGTCTTGCGAAATTTCTTTGAAAAAACTGGTTTTACACTTTTTGAATGCACAAGTGGTTGCTGCGGCACAAGTGGGCATGTTTTTGTGGTGACAATTGCGAAATATTTAGGGTTGGGAGAGTTTCTATTTCTAGACTGAATGAAGGTGTTTTTATGGATTTTGTTTTTTCACAAAAGCTATATGTAATCTATACTTTTTTCCCCAAAAAACGTGATCCTTTTTTTTCTATACAAAAGAGAAAATAAATGGAAAAGATCAGACTGGCTTATAAATACTGAATTGTCATTATATCCCAATTTGGTTTGGATTAAAGTGCAGCCTATTCAACCACTTGGTTTTACCACTCGTGTAATTTCATTATTTTGAGTTATCCAAACAAAAAAGAAGAATACGTTTTTTTACCCCAAAAAAAGCATTACAAAACCCATTGACGCGTAATGTGTGCTTATAACAACCTTGTAAAGAGTATCAAATTTTTATTTCAGAATTGCAAAAACTTTTAGTTTTTTTCGGGTGATTCCCTTTGATTATGAGGATCTTTTTTTCCACATTTTGGTAATCCTCTTGTACTAATCAGATGTAATCATGTTGTAATCTGATTCTTTGACAGCCAAGTTTGTTATTTTTTTAACCCTTTAACTCTCTTGACCAAGCTGAGCTACTCTTGACTTGAGCTTCCTCACTGTCAAAATATTGAATCAATGGCAGTTACATCTGCGCTACAACGGACACTTTGTCTCCTTTTACGGGTTTTGCTTGCTTATGAATTATTAATATAATCTAACAGCATTTTCAATTGTCCAACATATGGTGACCATACAACACTGCGAAAATGAAACAACTTTAGTGTACATTACTCTAAAAAACGGTTGTAATGGAATGCATCCGTTGTTGTAATTCATATGGAATAGTATTAGGAAACACTCAGAACGGGAACATTGAAATATACATTTCAAACCAAAGTTATATATTTTTTTAACCCTTTCGGTATGAAATTTTTGCACTGATTTAATTTGAACCTGTGCAATCTGTTTGGATGCAACCAGTTGTAATTAATGAAAAATATATGTGTATGTCTTTTGTCGAATGTTGTGTCTGCCATTGTCCATTTTAAGGTTACACAGTCAACCCTTTTTTTTTACTGAGAGAGCTTTAAAATTATTCCCATGGATATTACCTACATTTTATATAGCAAAGAATAAAAAATAAGTTCGTTTTGTTGCGAGATGCTACTACATTGTATTATCTGGGTATCTATCCATTTACAGATTTCCAATTATCAAATGAATCGCCATTCAGCCATCTGATTGAAGACAGTGGCCTTTTAAGAGTGAAAAAATCAAAAGTGAGATTTTTCATTTCTAAGGGAGAGCATTTTCCTTGAATTAAAAAAGGGACTCTGTGAACAAAAGGAAAAAGAGCTCTATAAAAAGGTAAAGTGCATCGTCATTTTATACGTTTCAAATCCCTTCATTTTTCATACACCAGAACAAGCTTGTTTGAAACATTTTAAAACATTTTAATGGAATCATCTTTTATGTATGGAGCAGGACAAAAAAAGGGTTACACAAACCATCCAGAGATACTTTTGTGTCGTGAATTTAATTTTAAAATCGATTTTCATTCTACAATCAAATCAACCAGAAAGACAGTCTTAACAAAAATATGATAATGTGTTACAATTGGTGACCAACATTTTTTTTATGTTGAGTACACCAGGAAAAATGTTTTAAAATGATATGGGTGTGGTGTGTACAATCGCAAAGTACAACTTTCCCAGTTGGGTTAGCACTGAGCTTTGAGTGTGAATGTAATTTTTTTGCAAGAGATGCCTGCTGGTTTAGGTTTTCGCAACCTGCCCCAGCCATAACCTATAGTATCATGAGAGTTTTAGTTGTTTTCGCTTTTCCTCTGATCTCCAAGTGATATTTTTGGTTTTTCCCGGAAAAGACTTATTACCGCGAGCACAAGCTTAAGAGCAACTTAATAATCAATATTATTTTTGGTATTCAATTTCAATGGTTTCTAGGGAAACAATAAATATAATGAGTGGATGTGGCTTTTACAGTGTTTTTCTATCAAGTCACATGTTACTCCTTAAAATTTGTCAAGATAATGTTCCTTTTTTCTGTTCTCTTCTCTAGTTTACCATATATTTTGCACAAAACATAGAATACACACATTCCACTTAGTTGATCCTCTGATGAAATCCATCGTCATTTTGTTTTTGGTGGATTCAATTTCAAAGAGAAAATGTTGTCAACGTGATGCCTTTTGTAAAGAGAGAGCGAGTGAGATCATTAGAAGACCGAAAGTGATTGTTGTATTAATTCTTGTAAACTGGAAATTATTGCGTAAAATGGAGTCGACAATAATCATAAAATGATCAGAGGCTCTCTTTCATGCTACCCGTTTTAATATTATTCCTTAGTCCTCCACCTTTGCCGTGTTGTTTTTCTCAAAGTAGAAAATACCTTTTCCTTTCTAGTCTCATTTTCCGTCCTCTTCATAACTGTCTTGCTTGTTTTATCGGTTTTTTTTCGTCTCTTTTTTGGGTAAACCAGGAAAATTGGAAACTGGAAACGATTCTTGCCTCACAACATTCCGATTAACGGATTAAACTGTTACACAATTTTGAATTGGTCGGGTTGTCATTTTGAGGTGCGCATTAGAGATAAAACTGTGCAATGGAAAAGTTGGGCTTGCTTAGAGTGCGTCATTTTATTAAAAGATTAAAAGTAACGAGACCAAAGCAATTCTATAAATCGTCAAACGACACAAGAAGCTCGACAGTTGATAATAAACTTTGTCACCACTGCAAAGCAGTTATCACTAAAACGCTTCCGCATTTTCTATAGAACTCTTCTTCCCTTGCCCATTACACTACCAGAAATAGTCTCTAAATTGTATTTGTTTTATTTCAACAACATTGTTTCTCTCTAAACTGTTACGGTTATTGTTATGAAACAATTTTGACATGAGTTTTTATCTTCAATTGACCACAAAATTCTAGCATTTAGACATGCTCAGGTATTTAAGATATTTTAATAGCTTCATCCCCAGAGAAAATTATTTTAAACATGACAACATCAAATAGTTTTAGATCCTTGTTTGTCCTCAATATACAAACTTTTACGAGTTTCCTTTCCACCCAGTAAAAACTGGGTTTCTCCTATGTACATTGTGTACAAGCCGAGTAGTTTTTTTTTTCAAAGACTTCGTCATCAACCTTTTTTTCTATTTTTGTAAGGATTCTGTACTTCGCTAAGCGGCTCCCAATTCAACGGTCTTTACCAGTTTGGTATATGATTGCCCCGATGGTATACTGGATGGGTATACTTTGATCACTTTCTTTTTTACCTGACTGTCATATAAAAAATATTGTAGCTGCATCATACAAAAACATGAGACTGCGGATGAGCCTTTGAGAAAAATTGTGTTCATTGGAAAAAGAAGTACGTTGATTATAATTACAAGGAAGCATCGGAGGGCAGACACACTACAAAGAAAAACAGTTGTCTGTATTTGATTATTATTATTTATTTGGAATCTTTAAACGAAAAAAAAATATAAAAAGAGTTGATGTTGCTGTGCAAGCACATCATTTTAATTTTTTTTTTTGGTATGGCTTGCTAGACAGGAAAAAAAAGAGAAAATTTCTGAGAGAAAGAGTGAGAGGGTTCTTCCTGCTGCTCACTGGTTACAACTTGTTCTTTGTACCTGATTGCTTTTTCCCTGAAAGTTGGGTTTGTGATGATGATGACTCTGCGAAAGCAATTTTTCTTGTCAAACAACCACATATACAAAAAAAAAGTCCAACCAATTTTCTTGCTGACTATTGCCCTTTTTTTGGTGTGTGTACCATAGAGAATCGAAAAAAAAGAGAAAGATGGAATGGTTTGCCAGACACAATTATGTCTAACGTAATGGGTTTGACTTGAAGGGAACTTCTAGTGACCAGGTTCCTAGTGGAAACTGATGGGTGTGTTTAGTATGTATTTTATGTGCGATTTTTTTCCAAATGACAGCTTCTTTTTCGCTTGACATCCATTCCTTTTTATTAGCTTGTCTTTAGTTCCCTGGCATCCTAAATTTTTAGATCTAGTCACGTATCAAACGTTGTGAGATTTTTTTTTGTTTGGGCATTATTATTATTATTGTAGGGGCATCACCATAAAATTTTTTTCCTTCTGGATGCGGTAGGGTATCTCTGAAAATCCTACCAAGACAATAATAACGATGGGCCATGGGAGAAAAAAAAAGAAAGAAAAAGAGGGGCCATATGCCCATGATTAGATACGCTTGAGTGACTGGAAGAAGAAAAAATATATAAGAAAGACAGAGTTGGTTGACTTTCCAGGGATTTTTAAAAGAAAATCCGGTTTTTGCGGAGAAAGGGATTGAGAATGATGCCCATTTGTAAATACCACACGAGGAGTATTTTCTCTCAATGTTAGTCTGTGGACGAAAGAGAAAACGAAGGAGCAAAGAAGAGAAGAAAAAAAAAGAAAATAACCAAAGGGATCAACTTTTTTTTAGTAAAAAAAGAAGAATTGTTCAGACGTATTTGATCCTGCTACGGTCTGTTTCACCGGGCAGTGTACTTAGGCAAAAGTTTTGCCGACGATACACAAAGTGCATCTTAATTTTGAAAAAACTCTGATGATAAAACAGTGTTTATAAAATTGTCTTTTAAAAAGGAAAGCAGTTTGAGACATTAGGGAGAATAGCTCTTCTTATAAATTTGTTTGCGGCCATGCGGATACCTGCTAGTAGCCTTAAGCCATGTCCTTGTTATCCTCATTGTTAGCCTTCTACTTTTTCTCTTTCTTTCTTTTATTTTTCTTGGCTGCCATCAGGCCCACACGTCACTCTATAAAAATGCAAAGCCCAAGTGGCTTTCTTGAAAAACAAATACCATCATTTGTTCTTTTTTTTTTCTCTTCAGTCGTCTTCCACCATTCGTTCCGTTTTTCACCCACAACCTGCCATCGTCTTCTAAAGCCACCGAAAAAAATGGCAACATGATCGGCGTCATCATCGCAGCCAATAATAATGATATTCTTTATTCTAAATTGGCATATGACGAGGTCACCCTAGTCACACTATCTGAATCCAGACAAGAAGAAAAATATGTAGCCACATCACATGTTACTCAATACCTCGTTATCATCACATCGTCTCCAATGCCCACGGGAATCAAAAGGTGGAAATACTCCCAAAAAAATACAATTTTCCCCTCATCATCACCGTGGCAACAGCAATGCTTTCACTTGCTCATCAAATACTAATGTAATACCTCTGAATTCACTTCTACCTTCAGAAAGCAACCCAATCTATTTCCTTTTCTGGTAATCTTAAACCCGCATTGTCTTTGCAAAGTGAACCCTAGAAAAGAACAAAAAAGGAAAATCGAAAGGATCGTAAAATACCCGTTTTTCTCTGTGTATTATGGACTGGCTTTTTGACAAAAAAATCATGTTACCAAACTTCATTGCTTTTTTACGTCAACATAAGAAAATGGAATTTTTTTTCATGGTGTATTTATTTATGCGATAATATTATTGCCAATTACATTCCAACCTTTTTTTTTGTGGTCGTCTCAAATTTTCTCTGATACGAGGGCATTCAAGAGATAGAAACGCAGACTGGGTGGATACGCTGTGACCCAATACCATTTTCTTTTACGAATATGTTTATTTTAAAAATATCCAATTTTCTTTGAAAAGCCACAAGACTCTAGATTCCAAGCAAGGCGTATGGGTTCTACATGAAGAAACAAACTCTTTTTTTTTTCTGTTTGGGCCAATCAAATAGTTCAAAGGTAATCTGTAGGTTTGTCTCTGTATCATCATGCCAGAGTATGGAGAGAAAGTCGTAAACTTTGGAAATTAGATAGTATCCAAAAAAAATGCACGATTGATGCGGTCATGCAAAAGAAGGAAAAATGTTCTCTCCTGCAAAATTGTTTACTATTCCAGTCTAGTGCTGCTATAGTAACAACTAATCTTTTTGCGGTTGTCATCCATCCCACTATTTTTTTTTTGTTTCCTTTAAGTCTCTGGAAACGAAGAAAGAAAATAAGAAGGCAGTTTTTATGTTGCCACGTTGTCATGTGGATTTTCGCTGACGTTTTCAGCTCTTTTTTTTGCATCTACGACTTTTGCGGTGAAAAAAAAAGTTGGAAGAACCGCGGCTGCTGCTGAAATATCCATCAACTGTCGGAAACGGCTCATCTCTTTTTTCCACACACACAACCCTGTCACCATGCCCGTTTCCCATGGCAACCCATTTTTCTTCTCTTGTCCGTTTACACAAAGAGGTTTGTTTGTATTTTTCTTTTCTGGTTCAGCTACTATTTTTCTCCTTGAGTTGCTACGAATACCAAAGCGAAAAAGAGAAGAGGCTGTTTTCACATGAAAAAACTTGCAAGAATAAAAAAAAGTTGAGCGCGATACGTTTTTTTTTCTCCTTTGGAGAAAGTTTTTCACATGAGTGGATCAACAAAGTACATTTTTCTTATTCAGGCCACATCCCAAACAAGTTGGTTAAGAAAAAAATAGAAACAAGGATTAGCTTGTTGTTTTACTGGTCTATGGCTATCCACTGTTGTAGAAATGATTTTAACGTGTGTGAATTTTTTCCCAAAAAAATCTCCAACATAAAAAAATAAACGTGTTGTTTGTTTTTCATGCAAGTCCATTAGTGGCACTTGAAACTTTCTCTTGTTGTCTCCGCCAGAGGGAAAAAACAAACAGATTGATGAGCTCATCGACAAAGTCATGATTACTGGGTTGCGCAAGTGATCAATGTGACGGGGCTGGTCATATACCAACACTCTTTTAACCTACCACCACTGGTGATATATTGAAATTTCACGAACAAATAAAACTGGTGACCATAAACCAAGCATCCCCGGTGAAAATGTACGGTTGAATGCCCATCCAAATAAACTCTACACATCAAACATGCTCGACGTGAGAAGAGAGAAAGCAAAAGGAGAAAGTAAACGCTAAATACTTGAGAGAACGAAGAGAAAACCACATCAAATAATTGGTAAAAGTTGCTCAGTTCCAACACGCATACACACCCATCACCATTTTCACTACTTTTCTTCCGCGACATATGTCACGACTGACATGGCTGACAATTGAAAAAAATAATAACAGAAAAAAAGAACAATTGTCAGGCTTGGGATTATGCTAATAAAACATGGGTTGCTATGTCACTAGCCATGATCGTCTGTAATGATCTTTTGAGAACATACCTGGGCATAGATGCTCATTATAAATCACGTAGAGTAAAACGTGCTTGACGAGGACTTGAAAAATAAAAAAAAAGTATGTGTGGTGTGGAGAGAGAGGGAGAAAGTTGAGACTGGTGACAAGGGTGAAAATGGCAGGAGAATTGATACAAAAAAATGGGCTCATCATTCGTTTGCATGGCATCATGCATGAATTTGTTGGAAAATGGATGAATGATTTTGCAAAGTGGCATGCCTCAAACATGGCACAAACACAGAAGTGCACACACACATTTTATGAAATTTTCGTCAAGTCAAGTGAAAAAAGAGTAGGATTTTAGGATGTCAGACGGTGAAAATGTACATTTTTATGGTCTCATTGTAAGCAGAAGGCAATGTTCATGTTAAACGACATTAGAAGCATAACAGCAGAGTAACACAATGCTCTGGTTGCAGTAATGATATGCAAGCGTGAAGAGATTACGTCCAAGAAGGTGAGAAGGATTCTTGCGTGAACGACCCCTTTTAGATTACTTAAAAACCTGTCAGTCTTTTCTAACGTGCCAGCAAACAGTGTGCATTCTTCCACGCAATGGTTGGTTTTCCATCCCCCCGGGGAAAATTTCCCCTGCCAGCCGGTCCACACGAAATCGGGAGCAGGATTGGAAATATATTTTTTTTTTCTTCTTTTATGACTTTCACTGCTATGCAAATAAAGAAAAAGGTAGTAGGCTGGCTGACGGTAACGGTATTCCAAATGAGTGAAACTACACCATTTTCATCTTTCTCTGTTGTTCATTTTTTTTCTGTGTGTGTTCATTCCGCATTTCATTTCCCGTCAGTCATCATCATCACTATCCTCACCAGTCACACATGTCGCTATGTACTTGTATGAAAATTCCAAACCAAGTCATACATTACAATTTTTCTGGTGTGAGAAAATTGTACATTTTACGCTTTTCTCTTCATCCATACTTCTCCACGTTTCTATGATCAACTCGAGTGTTATTTTGTTGCGGTGAAAATGTCACTTTTCTTCATCAGTTGTCACCAATATGCTAAATACCTTGCTTTCTCTCCCCACACATCTCACATTTTATTTCATTTCTCTCTCAGTACCAGGTTGTCATGCGAATTTTAAGAAATTTCCTATCATACCCGTCATCATCCGTGTACATACTTACTTACCTTCTCTTCTATCAGTACACACATGTGGTCACATATTCTATGTGCTGAGTCCCTACCTCCACGGGGAAAAACCATGCATATTCATAGTGCGTATTGCAAGTGGTTTTTCACTTATAATATTCCATCGTGTCACATGTCACATTTTCCTGACGTTCCAAAAATGTTTTAGTCCACTGCATACTTTCTCCTTCCCAGCGCGATGGGCTTGGAAGCTGCTGAGCTTTTGCAAATGTATGTGTGTGTATGTGTGGTTGTTCCTCCAAAATATTTCCTTCCCTGTTGTTCGTCATTATTTTGTATGATTATTATTACAATTATTAATTTTGACTGTGGCTCCACAAAAACCTTTTTACTCCAGCACTTGGTGTGGTTTCGCTCGGTGAAAGCACTTCAAAAACGTTCCATTATTTTAACCCACAAAAAATACATGCTCCATACCTCCGTACACTACGCTGAGAGTATACATCCAAGGATTTTCATCGGATGGAGAATGGCTTGTCAAGTCATCCATGTCATAATGCTATTATTATTACGAGAGTTCATCAGAGAGTAAAAAAAATACCATGGTAACCGCATCAGCAGAGCCGTGGCATCAGAACAGCGAAAAAAACAATACATCCGTTTTTGTGAGGGGCGGGGTAGGGGTTCGCGTTGCCCCATCAACTTGCTTTAATGATGTGACCACATAAAAACGAAATGTGAGAATGAAAATGAAATGTGATCTGGTGAAAGTTTCGTTTTGTTCTGGATATATTGAGTATTGACTACAGGTGTATGGGAAAAAGTTGCCACAACAAAATAGAGTTTTCCCAAAATTTTGGAGAAAGGTGCTGGCATGTGGTCGAACTACAGTGCTGTCACTTTTTTTTTTGTCGCTTGACGAGAGAAAACAAAAGCAATCATTATTACTCTCTAACAATAACAGAGAATCGTAGAGAGAGAGAGAGGAAAAGACAAGAAACAATGAGGAGACTTGCTGTTTTCATCATTGCAACGGGACATCTGTCGGAAGTATCCTGAACTAAACGGGGCATTACATAATTATGAAAATGTATGCATGTAAATTTTGATCTGTCGTCTTTTCCTTGTACTTTTCCATAGACGCTTTGCGTCTTCACCTTGAACTTGAAAAAAGTTATGCTCCACATTCTGCTTTGTGAAAATCATATTAATTATTCACAAGCTCCACTGCCTTACATTCACTGCACTCCATAGAAAGGAGAAAGAGAGACACTGAGTTTTCTTTGAGAGAAAGTATAAAATGCTCGTGCCTTTCTCTTTTCTGCTCATCTTGTAATTATAAACTTGTCTGCGCCCAGTGTCTTGAAGAAGCCGACTCCTGCACCCGTTCACTTTCATCCTGGCAGCCAAACAAGCACCAACTCTCGCACACATACACTGTCTTTTCGTTTACAGAATGGAATACTCTGACATCGCTTTGGAAACATTATTATATACTTTTTGAAAAAAAATATGACAGTCAAGTTAGCAGTGTTAATGAACTCAACGTGTAGGTAGCTATAAAGTTTTCTTGTTGATAGAAACTTTGCCAGTTTACATGCAAACTGCACTTTTTATGTGGTTGCAGTTTTTGAAGGCCATACGCAGTGGGACACATATCGGCTATTTTGCAGCTTGCATACTGCAGTTCTAATGCAACTCTGGGTTTGCTTCAGTTAACATGATAAAAAAAGGGTTGAAAATAGATTGCGCAACCGTTTACAATTTACTAGGTGCACCCTCTGTGATCCATCATCAATAATAAGGGATGGTCACTGAAGGGATGAGCGCACAGTCTGGCAACAGTGCACAAAAGGGGAAGGGATAAAGGCTCCCTACCTAGAAAAATAAAGGGCGTTTATTTGTCATTGTTGAAGAGCTTCAATAGCTATGCATTATGTGTTGGTACGGGTTTTTTTTTTATCGATGCGATTATACGACTCACCAGAGACATCTCATTGACACATTCATTCCACTTCTCTTCTCCTTGCAAGACTTTTCCCTTAAAAGTTTTACAGCTAAAACTGAAAAAAGAAGATATATATAAAATCTCGTGTTAATAAACAAGGGATCGAGAAAAGCTGAGAAAAAAAAGAATCCATTATTTTTTTTATTTATTCTAGTCTTTTGATCCATTTGACTGTGGCGATGGCGATAACGCTATAGCGTCAAGAGAACACAAAAAAAATCCCATTAGTACATTTACTCTCTTTTTTCTTAGGCAGTGCATCTTAAAAGCCCAGGGTATCCAATGACAACGCATAGGGGAGAAATTGGTTGTGACATATGCTCCATGGCTTCTGGAAGTACACCGAAAGGAGAAAAAATGTTCCCAGAAAAAAAATAATCAATCGACTGTTTAAAAAAAGGAGCCATTGTCACAAAGCAGTGGTGAGTGAATACTCAACTGGAGTCAAGCGCGTAATGAGATGGAGTCCATGTTGGATTCTGAGTCAGAGACACACGACATTGAAAAAAAATAGGGAGGAAACTCTCGGTTTTAATCTCGATGGTCATGGTGTGCAGCCAAACTCGGTTGGAAGTCTAGTCGATGGACTAGGGGAACAAAAATACTGTCACCATAGCAAGAGAAATATAAAAATGTGTGTAAGAAAGTGCCTGGCCAGCTGAAGAATTTTTGTGGAGAGAAAGACACAAAAAACGAAAAAAAGGGTTGATGTTGATGCATATATTTAGAAACGATGACTCAGCATTTTTTTTCTCCGTTCCTATTTTTATTTATAAATAGAGAGCAACAACTTTAAAGCCTTTAAAAAGTTTAAAAAGAGTATATGCAGATGATATGATTATGAAGAGAGTGTCGTTGGAGCATAGGGGACAAAAAAATGAGTTCGATCAAAGTGTAGATACCATTAAAAGTATTATCTGGATAGGAACAAAAAAACATGCAAATGAAAAAAAAAATCCGTTGATGAATAGCTGGCAAGACTAGACGCGTACGTTTGATTAAAACAGGAAATTGAACTTGTCTATGGCC
>JAAXOA010000860.1:0-18912 GCA_036561885.1 Salina celebensis
AGTATTTTTATTATTATTTTTTTTTTTAAAGAATTACTTGCTAAGCAAGGCTATGTCAGTATGTAAATGGACTAAGAAATGAAATAAACTCGAAACTATTGACATATAAAAAAAAATAACAAATGACGCTGCGTGAGCACGCATTTTCTTCTGAGATAATCGGATTGAATGACAAAAACAAAACTATATCAGCGCTACTGACAAGTATTCCTTTTCCGGACAATAGATAAACTAGAAAGAAAAACAAACAGAAAACCAGCGATCTGCATCAAAACTCGCCTAAAATGAACATAAAACGTACACAACTAAAACATCTCAATCAGAGAAATTGATTGCATGAAATTACTTCTTTATTCATATGGCGACATCACTATTTAGTAAAGGTGGTGTTCACACTTTTCTACAATCGTGTTCATAGGCAATACATACATCTTTTTAAAAATTCATGACTGCTTTTAAAAATACTGTTTTTTTCTAAATTTCAACAAAATGCTCATTTCTGTATTTGGTCAACTTACTAAAATACCTGCCTACGCAACACAGTTTTTTTCTTTTGCCTCGATTGGTTTCACCGCTACTTCCTTTCTGTTTCGATTATTTCACTGGTTGATTACTGTGTGTTGGGTGTATGATTTTGCAAACAACTCTGAATTTATTTGACACTCGGAAAAGATTTGTTATTTATGTGCACGAAGTGTGAAGCACTTTTTTTCTCTTTTTATCCATACACACTTTGTACACTCATGTATGTGTGTAGGTGTTGCCGATGTTTGTCATGGTTAAATTGCTCAAAATGATGGAAAAAGTGACAAAGTGGAATTTTCTCTGTCACCTCTGGAGACAAAGAAAAATTAATAGGAAAAAAGAACATAAAAAATTCAAAACAGACAGCATCCGTTCTTTCAAAATGTTGCTCTCTAAAAAGCTTTTTGTCACAGGCATACATAGAAAGGAAATTGTAAATAGCATAACAGTTTTTCTTTTAGAAAAGCCAAACATTCAGACAAAATATTAGCAAGTTATTTAGCTCCACACATGCAGGCAAGTATTAAAAAACACAAATACCTGAATGATATCTGCTTTCATTTCTGGTAAGTCGCCTGTGTTGTCGTCTCTTCGCTCTGGTACTGGGACTGGCTGATCCTTCATTTGACTTTGGAGCTACAAATAACAAAAATGGCTATAGATATTTTGTATGAATTTTGTCAGTTCATCAATAATGCTTGAAAATCCTTGGAAAGTCCTAATTGGCAAAAAGTTCTATTCGATCAATCAAACAAACTGGTGTTTTGTCTAATAGACGTGAACATATTTTGAAGGGATTTTGCGAATTTCTACTTCCACTATTTCGCAATAAACACTCCAACTTTTTAGTAAATTCAAACTGACAATTTCATTTGTTATTTAGTCCCTTCCCCGTCATTGTCAGTGTAAAATATTCATTTTCGTTTCTAACTTTCTCTTTTTCCAGGGAGTCAGCCTGCACGTGGAAAAAAACAAGTTTTCCCCATTTCCTTGTCAAAATTTGCCTTGTCAGAAGAAAGAATGCAATTGATCGCATGATCACCTATAAACCAGGCGGAAAAATAGATCGAAGAAGACTGCTTCAAGAGTCTGGTGGAAGCTCTCTTTGCACTGCTCCTGCTAACTCGCATTCGATGGAAAATTATTGTTGTTTACAAAAATCAAATTAAATTAAGCATATCCGCTTCACAGAATCTGTGTCATCCATCGTATGTGTCATTGAAGTCAAGGAAAATTTTGATAGAAAAATATAGGTATGAAACTTAATTAATGTTGAGTTGATCGAAAATTACTAAAACTTACCCAAGGCTTGTTTAGGAATATATGGAGCTAGTATCCGGGACCGCTTCTTTTCGTATCCTTTTTGTGTGATATCACCTGAAAATATAAAAGAATAATCATTTAATTAAAATGTCTTAAAGGATGGCAAGAAAATACTAACTAATCATTTAATTATCAAGCAATGTGATATGTTATACTGCATGGTTACCATCATATGTGTTATATGTATGTAAAATGTTATAAGCTCATGAGGTACAGATGCTTAACTGGAAACAAGAGTTTTCCTAAGCTGATTCTAGTGTATTGCTAATTCTCATTTTTTCTTGGAATAATAGTTTAAAGCAATGGTATTATTTCCAGCTGCCATACTGGTTGACGGCAAATCCTCCGGACATGAATTTAAACTAAGTTTTTGGAATTGTCATTTGTTGCGAACAAGAAAAAAGTGGATCGATGAAGCATTGAATGAAAAATATGTGTATATGTTCCAGCACATCATTGTGCTACACTAAATGCTTTATGCACTATAAAAATTCAAATTTAAATCGTGTAGTCGTTTTTAAAAGCAGGATTGAAAGCAATCCAATTGCATACGCACAAAGTAGCAAAATCCTGCCAGGCATTACAATGAAATGATAAAAGAAATTGAATCTCTATAACAAAACTGAAAACTCCAGCCAGAACTAACGAAACTGTTTAAAATCAATAAAGCCGCGTCCCAATTTTTTATGTACAAAATAACAATAGCAACATTGGTGGAATTTTCATGGGATATTGAAGCAAGGATATTTTTAGGATCTTATTTTCTGTACAGAAATCCCTTTTGTTTCCAAGCTTACTAGAGTACCTTGCTTGTACTACATGTCTGTTGTGTATAGCGTAAGTTTATGCCGCATTGAAGAACAACAATAGGCTGGTTTTTGCATGACTGCAAAAGGGATAGATAGAACTCAATAGTTGTTACAAAAGCCCTTGACTTTTTCCCCATATTTATCATTTTAGAAAATTTCCCATCTTTCTCCTATAACAATTTTGCTTTCATGAAATTTATAAAAAAAAATTGCCTATCTTTCTGCTTATCAATGTTTGTTAGGATCTCATGTCCCTGACAATCATCACGTAACGCATGATAGAACACTGCGAATGTGAATAGTACACAGAACATAGCCAAAGAGAAAGTTACGCGTGGGTTAGCATAGGTCTGATATTAGACTCGGAATAACATGGTTTGATGCACGTTTATTCCAGGACGATAAAATCAAATCACTATTATTTGTCTTTTCCAAAGTACAAATCTTTATCCAAGTCCATAAATCCAAAAGAATTATTCATTCTTTGGCAGGAAAAAATTATTTTTGAGAGCACACTTTCACTACTGAACACAATTTAAGTCTACTCGCTCGCATACAGGATTCACCGTTACGGATGTGGTGTCTTTGGAAACGGAAACGAATAGGTATATTTTGTAATTGATCGGTTGGAAGGATAACGAAATTGGCTCGGAGAAACGAGTCTATAGGATGTGACAATGACAACTCGTATTGTAACAAACAAGACTTTTGGGAATTTAGACATTCATATAGCATAGCATAGCAGTCTTGGGCGAGAGTATTCCATTTTACATGTAATTTTGCACATACATCCCAAGAACTGATCTGGAAACCTAAAGGAAGGGTAAAACTGGAGCGTCTGTCAAACAAAACAACTACGTATTACCTAGCTTTTTTATGAAATTTTGGGACAAAATGAAATCATTGAGTTTACTTGAGCAAGTCAATAAAACCAGTACATGACATGAAAGAAGAAGAGTAAACGAATTTTTTCAAATGTTTCTTTGTCCTTGTGTAAAAAGTACAAACTTTTGCATGGTTGGTATAATTTAATCAAGGCTGAAGGCAGGATGAACCACCATGCAGAGCTTTTTCATTCCCTATAGCTTTGTGTCAGACAAAAGCGAAAAATAATCAGTGCTAGAATATGCATCTCTAGATTAAAGCGAGTTCTAAATTTCAAATCCTGGGAATTCCTATTTAATGGATGGCTTATGTATACAAGAATTGTTTTCCAGCTCAACAACACCGTCCATTACATGCATGGATCCAGGAAAGGGTTAGGAAGTTAGTATCTCATCACTGTGCAGTACTTTCTCTTAACATTGCTTACTTGGGAAAACGGGCACAGTCATTCTGAAGACTAGACCAGATGGTTTTACCTGAACTACTTTCTCCAGGTAGAAAGCGCAACATGGGAATTCTTTATAATCATATTTTCCTTTATCTTCTGCTTCATTGTTTTCCAACTGCATCCCATAATTCATGGCTGTTCAAGCGTAGTGTCACTTTAAGTTACAATATGTTACCTGAAACCCGCTGAAGTTCTGCGGAACGAACCTTTTATATTATAAACATGAGCAAAGCGGATTACGGATTATACTCAAAACTTGGATCGTTCATGTTCCAAGACGAGTTCCCATGGGAAAGTAAGTGGAAACCGGATACTCGCATAAAGTGCACTTGATGAAAAGGACTTTGCAATTAATGAGGGAATAGCTATGTAATCCATTAGCATGCGTTTATTTTCATAACATATATCCATGATATTAATGTTTGTGAGAATTCATTTAGGTAAGCAACTGATTATTCTTTGAATAAAGCTGGATATCGCTTTCTCTCGCGGGTTTCCAGGTAGCTTTTAACTATCACACGCGAAAAGGACCTACATAATACGAAAATATACCTGCCAATCAACATCATCTTCTCGCATATTCTCCAGCCTTTTTTCACCTTTTCTTAAAATGTGATAAATTATTCACTACTTTCAGTTTCTTGGATACGAATGAATTCATTTCATATTCTTTGGAAAAACAAGCGTTTTCTTGCTGTAATACTAATGAGGTGTGCATTCATTAAATAGCCGTGTTTCTTTCTACACAAGGAACTATCAACATATATGCCTGGCTTACTATGGTTTGAAATGACATGTTGACATCCGGGAATCCTCATTTCAAGCCGATGTCACGCCTAAAGTCAGAGAACATTTTTGTGACATAAATAACACAACCAACTTAACCATGGTGTTTCTATTCATCTTAAATTGGAGTGAAATTCAAGTGAAAAACCCAAAGATACAGAGGTACATAATTTTGGAGCTATTCAACAGACTAACACTCAAGTAGAAGTTTGCGTTTTTTCCTCTTAATATTCTTTGGAAAATTAATTTAGTGTTGGAAGAACTTTTGTCTAAATAATCAGTGAATGAATATATTTGTCCCCTTGTTCCATTGCCTATATCAAGTTTGCGTAACCTTCCCCATAGTCCCTCCTCTTTTTTTGCTATTTATATAAACTTGTATTTTCTGACTTTCTATTCATCTGAAGTTTTTTTTATCAGTTTTCTTCCAGGGAAGGACACAGCTGAATGTATTCCTCAAGCAAACTTACATAACAGTTTGTATACATGAAAACAGAATTCAAATAGAATGCCAATTCCACTTTCCACTCCGCCTTTTCAAATAAAACAAGGAATTGAAAGCAATAGTACAGCTTTGGTAAGAACTTACCAATTCAAGCTTTAATATTACTCTAGCATTCAGTCAGAAAAAAATGAAAGAGTAATTCAATTTTATGAATACTGTGAAAAAAAACTTTCATTATGAAAAAGTAGCACAACGTCATTCTAAAGATCATGTTTCACCTATACCCATATTACTCTTCCACTGATTCCAATAAGCTAATAGGATATATCCTAGTTGACAATGACTATTGAATCTGGAAATGTGGAACTGACAAGAGATCGTAAAAAATTGAGCTGTAAAAGGAAGCCATATCTTAGCATTTTATTCGTTTACAATCACGATAATACGTTCCCTTATTACGAATACCATAGCAAGATCAAGGTGGAGAAAAATCCTGTTAGAACTAACACTGCTGCTATACAAAAAAGTATTATATATTACGATAATATTATGAGCTTGCATGCATTCAATAAAAATATCTGTAGAACTTTTATGAATAGTTTTTTATGCTTTTCTCTGCCAGTAGAAAAGCAAATTCAGAAAGCAGGGCGATTTCGTTTTGCAGATTCGTCTCTCCAGGTCACGTTATAAAAGTCCCATATCTATTAGAAAATCACAAGTTTTTATCCTCCTATGAACTCATGGCCAATTGTGTCATGAATGCATAAACAAAAATTGTAGAAAGTGTGGGGAAATAAAACGTAAAGTAGAGTAGCCAAATCATTCCTGCTGGAATGTAGGCCGTTCGACAGTTGTTTCTGTTTCCTTTCTCCCTTGTTCGTCAACTTAATGCTCAAATGCTAACTACATGACTCAAAACACATTAAAACATGTAGTAATGATGGAAACCAGAAAAATAAGTTTGTATAGCTCCAGGTGAAACGAAAAATATTCCCTTCATTCAATAAAAACGTATATTTTATATTTGGAGTTGATTACACAACTGTAGATTTATGCGGCAGAGATCATTTCGAAGGATTAGCAAACTTGTGTTCAAATATTTACTAAGTGAAGAACATCTTTTTGTTCTCCGGAAGAGATATTTTTATATTTCAAAAGCACTAAGGAAACGGCTGAGACTTCACTGTAAAATTAATGCTTTATCTGTCTCTCCAGTGGCATATCAAGTTTAGTGAACTAAAAACTTTTGTAAGTTAAAAATATAATTGCCACGAAGAATATATACTATACACGTACGTACAACCTTCAACTCATCCGTTTGCGGGAAATGAAAGCGCTCTGCTTATAACTTAAGCTCAAATTTACATTTTAGTGTTGAGCAACATTTTAAAACTTTTTCTACCAAAACTAAGAGTTACTTAGACTAAAAATATTTAACTTTATAAATTTCGCACAGAGGACATGCGGCAAGTTATATTGCGTTATTCTACACTTTTGAGCTGATTAAAATAATGAGATTAATGAAATAATAGCTGTACATAGCACATCGCTTATTTCCCTTTCGCGGACAAAACTCTTTTCGACATAAAGTTGATTATGAAACTAGCATTTTTATGAATATCTTTTCTAGTACAATACAGACAACGAAATGAAATTTAATGAAGGCTAAAAGTCTAAAAGGGAGCAGTTTCATTGGCCATTTCACAGTAAATGTGTGGCTCACGCGTGGATATTGTGCATGCATGATTTCTTCCAAGAAAAGTGTCTACTGAGGAAAGAAGTTAGGGAAGGGATGGTAAGAGTATTAGTGTTATTAGTTAGACAAACTTTCCCCATCATCTAAATCTCTAACCATAAACTATAAACCATGTTCAGGGTTACTGAACAAGAGTTCACTAAAAATTATTATATCCACCTGTGCGTCTACCTTCAAAAAAGCTCGCCTGACTTGTTGGCAAGTCCGTAAGCTCAAGAGATGCTAGAGTTGAAAGAATAATGACCAAACTGAATACACTTTGAAGTGCTCAGGCGGAAAAGTAAAGAAATGTTTTCAACTATCCATATTTCCTTTCAATTCTACATTTTGCCTGCTCTTCACAGATACAAAAAAAGGTAGGAAAAATCACTCTAGAGATACTTGGCAGAAGGAAGGTGTATTTCGTTTCTTTTTCTTCCCGTCAATGTTTTCTTCGGTAAGTGGAAAAGCCTGGAAAGTGGAAAGTTTAGGAGAAAAGAGGATATAAAGAAAGCGCAAAAAAGAAATTATTTAATTTCCTTTCCTTATAAAATAATAAAACAAAAGTGAAAATGTTCAAGCCCAAACTGCGGGTGCAGATTTGCACCTTACATGAACTGTGTGCGTGCGTATACCAAGTACCCATTTGAAAACACGTGCGTCTATCCCACTAGCCCCTTTCTATTTAAGATTTAATGCAATGTAATTCTTAACTACACAAACAACCCGGTTTATTGTATTTTCTCTAAATTGAAATTCTAAATTAAAGTAAACATCAGCGCAAAACTTGTGTACATGGGCTACTTCTTAAAAGCTAGTTTTAGATCTCATCTTTTCCTTGAATTCAATGACAATAAGGTTTCACGTGGCTCTTAGATTAACTAGTTAAATTGGATTTTCAACGGAACGGAAGGAGGAAACCAGCCTGCCCGAACATACATAAATTATCATCATTGTGAAACGGAAGGAGAACTATTAACGCTCTTGTGCACTGCTTCTACTCTCAGTTCGCGTTCTTCTCAGTGGCCTTGCCCATTCACTTGCACACACATCTCCAATTTCATTTTAAGTAGACTACCACCATTGATTTAGTACTATATAAACTTCCTTCTTAACTATATTACCTTTAAACGAATTTCCTTTATCAAATAACATTATGCTTCAGCTTTTAAAATAGGTTAAACGTAAAATTTGTCTTGAGGCAGCTATTCTAGAAAGCAATTCTCTTGAATTTATAAAATAGCCTAGATGATAGTTTTACGTCTTCGGCCCTTTTACTCTCTGCACAACAATCAAAATGTTTCCCTTGTGAGTAGCATAATACGACAGAGGACTTGAAATTATTTTCAAACTTTTTATTTTGTAAGTTATAATCGTGTTGATGCAGAACTATTTGAAAGTTTGCAGTATTTTATTGCAAGTTGAGCTGGATTTGTGACCTTGTTTCGTTTCGTATAGAATCGCTTACCAAAACTATGATCCTCATCGCTGATCTCTTCAATTTTTGTATCTTCTAGCTCCTGTAGCCATCGATAGAGTTCCTCCAAGTCTACCCAATTATCACCCAGACCGTTACTATTTCTTTGAGGAACAGTTGGCACTTGGGATGGAATTCTTGATGGACCCAAAATACCTCCTGTGGAGGATGCCGTTGAGGAAGAGAACGGAGAGCTTGTTGATGCAGCTATTGCTGACGATGGTGAAATGCGAGGAGGTAGCGAAACTGGATTAGCTGTCCAACGGGACAAACTTGGTTCAATTAATCGTGGATGTGACTTATGGCCAGGGAGAACTGGCAGGGGACCAGCCCCATTACTTGCTCCACTTGACACAAATGCTTTACTGTTATTCTGAAGATGATGATGATGCGACGAGACGTGATGCGAAGAATTGTTATGCGGAATATGATGATTATTTAGAAAATGGGAATGATGGTTCGGGTGGTGGTTTCCGCTACTGCTCCCACCCCCAATACTACCGTTTTCGTGGTCACGATACATATTTCTTCTATTGCATAAATTACTGTACAAGAAAATTAACTGCTCACTGCAGTAGGAGCGGAAATTGCAGAACAATTTTCTATTACGAATAACTTGTCCACTTTCCGAGTTACTTGAATCATTTCTGCGCGAGAAATGTTTACCCTGTGGCCTTCAGTAATCCGAGAACTATTTGCTTTAGCCTTTAAAAATGCCATCTTTTCTAAACTTCAGCAATATTATTATATTTTATGTTTGCATAACATAAAAAAACAGTTCAAGCTCATACGTAGCTGCTGTGTGATATACACCGGGCTAAAAACAATGTTATCTTTCTTTCCGTATTGGGCAAACGATGATGACGTTATTACAGTAATAACTCTTATTCTCCTCCCAAACTTTTGTGTTTGTTTCTTTTTCACTTGAAATACTTTTACTGTATCCTTTTTTTATAGCAATTCAAAAAAATATCACAATCGCATCCCATCTTCTTGTGTCGGAACTGCTACATCTTCCTCTTCTTTCATTGTATTCCTTTCTTGAACCACCGCCAACAAAAATTCACTATCTAATTACACAAAAAGAGTGTACGAAAAACAAAGTTTTGCCAACACAGTTAAGTTGGGTATTACATTCTGTGTGAGTTGGATACGGATCGCTTTTCATACGCAACACGCATTCCAAATTCCCTTGAAAATTTTTATCTACCTTTTTTCCATTAGTGTTTTGTTTCGAATGCAGTTTCTGTTCTGACGCGTTCTGTTTCTCCATTTTTCGATGGAGGAATCGCTTAATCTGTCAACCTTCATTATGCCCCTGTACACGTTGTCTTATGCGTGGTTGCGTGTAATGCGTCTGAGATGTACAAGCTCAGGCACCGCCATCAGGAAGTTTTCTCGCAATACACGACAAATTTTATGTGACAATTTTACAAGTATCTAATCGACCAAATAGCGAAAGAGTCTCGAAAATGATTGCTGTCGTGTTATTTTCCTTGATTCAAACCCAAGTCATATCGTTACGTTTAAATGTTTAATTTGATACGAAAATGTCTTTGCTCTTAATTTTTATTATCACAAAAGTGTATATGGAATTCGCCACATCATAATGATCGTCAAGATGAAAGAGGCTATTATTTTTTACAACTCTTCATCGACCTTGGCGATGTTGTTGCTGTTTCAGGGTGAAATACTACATATATGCACAATTGTAGTACTTTATCGCAAAAACTTGTTCACTGTATAGACAAACAGAAAGTTGTAATTCGGCAAAAGTTTAATAATTGGTTTTGGAGATGGGTAGCTGGAGGCTCCACCAACTCTAGGGAGGGAGTAACATGATCGATAAAATGTACAAATTTTCTATTGAATATAAAGATGTTCTCTCGTAGGGTAGTTTTGATTGATTTAGTTAAAAAGATAGCATTTTTTGTAATTGTTTGCGTTCCAAACTTTCAATGCATATTATACTGTAGGACTGACTCAAATAGCAAGACAGGTAAGGAAGATAATGATGGATTGCAGTTTTATAATGTGTTTTTGATGAGAATAGAAGGTATTCCCCGAAGCAAGTTTCTCGCTTGTAGATTTGCGTATTGAAATGTTCATGAAAAAATGTGAATTAATTGTGTGCAAAGTCTTTATAAAAATAGATACATCACTTCACAAAAAAACCATCACAATCACTTTATACAAGAAAAGAATTTAAGTTTTCTTTTCTCCAAACTGAGTTAGATTAAACAAGAGTCGAAGAGCGTGATATAAGGGGAAAAATAGGTGGGTTTCTTACAATTAATAGACAGGTTTCAATAGGTAATTATTAAAGTGGAACCGAACAACACTTGCAATTTTATCTTACACTTGAAGTACAAACAGCAAATTTATAAGGTCTACATAAAAAAAACCTCGCCGTGCAATAAGATTGGCTTGCGAAATTCCCCACATAGATTATTTTCCCTACTCCGTTCAATTTAATAGGTTCATCGCTAAAGTTTCAATTATAAACGATTCTCTTTTTTTGAATTATTTTACTCGTTACAACCGGTCAGTAGCCAGTCGAGTTTTCACAATCACTACATCACTCTGAATAAATAACGAAAGCGGTTTCTTGTAAATTGATGATTTCGCTTCGAGGAATAATGTTTTTCTTCCCGTGCAAAACCGTCTCGCTTTTTCTGTTTATGTTACTCCCACACTTCCCGTCCATGAGTCTTAGAATTTTGTTAGTTCAGATTTTTGCATACTTTTTTTTATGCTCCAACGCAAAAAAGAGAGTATCACAGCAACGCGTTTTAAATGCACTCCAAAAAATTGACTGGCCATCAATAAATTTTATTTCACAATAAAAAAATGTAGCACATGTAGGCTTCTGTCAGTCATTTCGTCTTCCCTCCTCTGCCCAATTACAATTACACTTTATTTGCTTTTGACTGTAATAACAATAACTGTAATGATCCCATAAATCCGTTTTTCTTGTACAGCTCCATCAAAATCACATATCTCAATGATGCTAAGATACACATGTCACTCAATGTGTGTCAGTGTAGGATTTTTTCCTGAACACAAGCGACAGACGCTATTATTTACTGTGATTATATGTGGTTGTACGCATTATGCTCTCACTAACAAGTAGTCTCCACACAGGCACGCAACCGTGTATGTAAAAGCGAATTAACATCACAGATACCGCACACACCAATACAATTTATCAGCGATCGTCTTCAAGTAAATTGCTACATGTCATTCCGGATAGGGTTTTTTTGGCATGAATGGCGAAGGAAGCGTGTTATATTTTGATATAACTTTCAGATTCCTTCAGTTTTATCTTGTACATGCCAGAATAGTTTATACAATAATCTGACACAAAAGAGGGAGTGAGCCAGTTGAGGTGTTTCTCTGACATTTTTTCCGTATGGATAACAAGTTTGAAGTGAAGGACACTGTTGGTCGTTGTAATAATAATCCACCTTGCCAAAGGAGACAGAAAACGAAACTTCTTTCGCGTGGTACTTTTCCAAGGCAAAAATCCTCAATTCGCACGAGTATACCAATAAACTGGAATGATTATTGAAAACGGAAACATTTTTTCATACGCTTGTACTACAGCAATCTTGAACAAAAAAGAAAGCTGATAGCAGCACGAATTTCATAAACTACACAATACTCATAAAGAGTTTGGAAAGCTCCAGTTTATTTTTTTTAGCTGGTGATATTGCCGCAGTAGAATTGCAAACTGTGTGACTGTGGAGGAGGGACAATGTGTCTCATGTGGTGGTTGGAATAAAACCAAATGAATACCAGGAGCCACACTCACTCCAAGAAGGAGAAGTTTGCTTATCAGAGCGATAGGGAGAATGATGACGGGCTACTGGCTGCCGTTGCCGGTTTGTTCTGCGCTTATGTCGCTTCTAGTCAGTTTATTTTTTTCCTCTTCTAGTCTCTCTCGTGGGCTTTACACTTTTCCCGTTTTCCGTTCTCATCTAGCTGCTCACTTGCACTCTAAACACAAAATTGTGTTTTTTTTACACAAAAGTTGCAATCCACCTCATACTTTTGCATTGCAGTACCAAAACCGCTGGTTTTTGTTAGCTCCTCTAGAAGTAAGTAACGTATCTGAGTACGTGGATGTTTGCCTTGTTTCGCAAACTCGTTCACCAGCTCGGCTGGTTGTGCTTTGGTGGATGTAAAAGCTTGTGGTAAAAATGGAAATAAAAAAAGTCCTCGCCAAAAGTATTGTAAGATTCCCACTGAACGTGTTACTTTTTTCGCACAAAACCTACTATTCATGGAAGAATATCTTTGGGCATGGTGTGCTGCTTTTTTTTTCTTAATACAAATCTTTTTTTTTTCTTTACCGACCAGAAAATATCCTCTAAAAATGTTCGCGGATAATATAGTATGCAACGCACGGTTTGTTTGTTGGGGATGATAAGAAAAAACTCTCCACGACACTACATTTTATACTTTTTTTTTCTTGGAGAACATTATGTATGTTTCTTAATAAAAACAGCCAGGTTTGATCCCAAACATAGGTAACAATTCGTACAAAAAGTTAAAGTAGTTTTCTTTTGAATAGTGTGTGATTGTAAATCGCAATAAAATAAATGCCTTCCAAGGCTGTTCTTGCTGTTGGCTGTATATTTTGATAATGGTTATGTTATAGTCTGCCGAAATATTGATGAAACTTTTTTTTGCAACTATTTTCTTTCAGGAGTAGATGTTAAATAACAAATATGTGAAAAATTTTACACGTTCTCAACAGCTTTTGCACACACGACACCAGCTAACACAACATAATAAGGCCAACACTGTCAGTTTCTAGTTTCTGTTATTTTGCTTAGATGTTCAGGAAAAAAGAGTTGCTTGTTGGGTGATATGATAATAACACTGATGTGGAAGTATGTGCGTGCGTTTGTAGTATTAGGACAAGTTTAAATGTCTCATCTGTTTGTTAGGCTGGAGAACACATTGCCGTTGGCGAAATTATCTGTTTGTTAACAAAAAAACAGCACGAAATTGGTGATTTTTTGACCAGCTATCGCTACATAACGTGTTGTAGTACACGGCTCTAATGATGATCGTATCCCCAGACCAACTCAACACTATTACATGTCAGCCATATAATATTCCATGGGATAATGTACAACGTTTTGTACTAGAGCCAATAGCTAGTAATCTAACGGCTCATGGGTAGCTCACATCTCTGCAGTATAACCTTGTCAGCAGCTATATATTTTTTCAAAATTCTATCTCAACACTTTATTGCACTAGACACAATAGTTGAGCTTCCTTTCATTGTGGTAATACGCTTTGTTAGTGCACAATAATTTTTTGTTAGAAAATTCGCTGGGAAGGACACTATTTCGTGTGGCTGCTCCTCTTCAGGCCAGCTGGTTGGCAAGGGATATTGGACAATGAACAAGCAATGCCATTCCCATCCTCCATCCGTATTTCTATTATCATCAATGCTATCCTTGTGTTTCTATAATTGCTATATAGCCAGAAACGACATCAAAACTGTTTTTTGCAAGCTGAAGAGGAAAACGGCTACACTTTTGGTCATGATAGGTTGCATGATTAGCTTAATTCATAACCGTAATTATGATACAGATCACAGTTTATGTATTTTTTTGCCTTAGCAGCTAAACCCTATTTTCACTCAGGTAATATTTCACACACGTACACAGAAGCAGTGGCTTCGAAAAGTATTTGTGGATAACCGCTGGCACGCGGCAGAATAAGTACGGCACGCAACGCAAGAAACCAGAACAATTATGTTCATCCTGTTTTACTTTGTTTTACCACTACACTAATCAAAATGATGTTCAAGATCATCATGACACGGCAATAATGAAGATGACATGCATAACTCTCCTGGAAGAATACACAGAGCTCTGTTGGGAAGCAGATAACTCGACAACATCACCAATTCATTTGTTTTGTTCCTTGATCTTTAACAGTTTGGCGATGTTGTTCACACAACTTACGAAAAAATGAATGACTCAACAGGAATTAAAAACCATCTTTGTCAAAAAGCATGTTCATCAATTATACGTGTCATCCTGGTAATAATGTCTTGCTTTGGTGAGATAAAAGATGATCCAAAAGATTAAATTCCTTTTTCTTTGCACGTTTCGCAGTTAAAAATAAATACTCGTGCAAAATACTAATCTCGAACTGAATCTAACGAGCTGGGTTGAAACTGTGAAGTCCAATGATGTCATACGCGGCACTACAAAAGAACTTTTCTAGCCCTTTTAATTCGTGTAAAAGAGGCTGAAACTTCTTATCATTTATTAAAGAACCTCAAAAGATTCCTTCGATTTTAACTTATCGAGTTGTTTTTTAAAGCACCTTTAGTAGGAAGCCAAACGGACACAAGGCAATTTGAGACCATTGCTATATAGCTCAATGGCTAATATGTACATCTCCATTCCCCGTCATTACATATTTTTTGTGAAACACGCGTAAAAGTCACAAACACAACACAAAAAACAACTTTCATAAGCTTTCCTCCACGGAATATTTCAATTGAATGAAAAAAGAACTAATCGCTTTTCATGCGTTTCGTACAGAAAAGACTTGTTGTTAGTCAATTGACGAGACTTTTGATAATCTTTTTTTGGTTTATTGATAGAAATAAAACATTCCAACTGCAATCCTTTTTACAACCTATTTGTATACACCAGCTATCAAGAGTTTTTTAATGATTCTTCATTGCATCAATAATATCATGCCATTAAAAGCCCCACATTGCAGGAGTAGCAGCCAATCCCCAAAGTGATACATGATGAATGGCATATTGCTTCATGTTTGACCAAGTCTTTTCTAAACAAGCTTGGATATATTAGTACTACAGTCATAACTCAAAGAAACACTTTTAATTTTACAGTCACTGACCGTGACCATCAGCCATTTAAACCATTTGCCATAATTGGTATGATTTTTAGATTAATTGTCTTTACTTGGCATTTTTACTTTGATTCCCTTCACGGATAGAAAAAAAGTGCTTTTTACACAGCGCACGCATACAGCACACAGCAAGACAAATTTATTTTTCAGCAAATAAAGTATTCCCTCCGCCTTGTCTACCAGAGAATGAAGGTAAAATGAATGAAAGTATTGCCTACAGGCAACGGTGTTTTGTCAGCGTAGGGGTTGATGTCTACTACAAGGAATTGTGTCGCGTTTTCTCTTGTCGTTGAAAACCACTACCTATAAGTGATGTCACACAAAAACGTTATACCCACACACACGTTTCTGTGCACACCTTTTTTATTTGCCCCTTAAATGAATAGATTAATTGGCATGCAAAATCGAAGGCTAAATGGTGGTTGCTTCAAAGTGTCATTGTTTCTTTCACAAGCACGGCTAATCCAAAATGACAAGTAGAAAAGAGTGCCTTGCGTGGTTATATTTATTTGACACTGCCAACTCAAAAACGGGACAGCACAATACTCACTAATTAATATGGTATTCAATTGATTAAACAAAAACTTGCCGAGCTCTGAGTATGAGATATGCATAGTAGAGCTCTTCAAACAAGAAGGCAATCAGATGCGTACAGAAAACCACTGGAAAAATGTTCAGTCAACCAAGAGGAGGGTTGGTTGGAGTGGCCCTAACATGTTTCTCGCACAACTTGACACAACAACGACAGACATGCAACTGAGAAGTTTACTTCTAAAATGACATAAACAAGTTCAGAACAGGTATAGTGGCAATTGTAGTGTTCAGGAACAACGAGCATTAAAGATATCGTCAATCATCATCATCTTATAAAAGCCTCTCGACTCTATCAAGAATAAAAACACATTCACTCTATTATTTATGAATGAGCAGTAGTTTGACAAAAAAAAAATCCAACCATGTTTGAATATCTATAGGGGTTAGGTCCAAGAAACAAGTCAGAGAAACAAGAGAACTAACACGCACAATGCGGCGATCAACTTGAAATACATTTTCAATTTGAGCCAAGTGTAGCTTGTTTGATAACTGTACGGGCTTGTAGTGTCAGCCATCCGAGCATTTATACGGTTGACAATTTAAAATTTTATCAGGCTTCATGTGGCGATGACCGAATGCCCCTGTGTGCTTCCTTTAACTTTTTGTTAAAGACAACGAAAGTTTGACTCTTGTGAAAAGAATTAACCCTCGATTGTATTACAACATGCGAAAAAAAATACCATGGAAGAATACCAAAGCCCACCTTGGTTTTCCAATAATCTTTATTTTTATAACCCCAATGGCCATGACAGTGATGGCGGTGGTGGTGGTAAAATGCTGTTTATTTGTGGCTTAACAGCAAGCAGGGTTTTTAGAATAAAAGAGACGAGCCAAAAAAATGATGATCATATCATGTGATAGCACTGGCAATAATAATC
Organism: Salina celebensis; assembly: GCA_036561885.1. Taxonomy (NCBI): domain Eukaryota; kingdom Metazoa; phylum Arthropoda; class Collembola; order Entomobryomorpha; family Paronellidae; genus Salina; species Salina celebensis. Next base: position 16,818 of record JAAXOA010000860.1, read on the forward strand.
GTCAAGAGGCTCACCCGTCTTTCATGTAAAGATTCACTAATGGCCGTATAATACAAGTTGTAATCCACCTTTCAATAATAAAAATAATCTTGGCTAATATTTTTCGTTTGTATTTTTACGATGATAGATGTTCTCCCTCTGTTATCACGTATCACATATCTCCTAAGATGTAATGTGGTATAATACCTTTTGCCTCTGAGCAATGATCCAATCCTTTTTTATTATGTATTATGAATTTTTGGAGCTGCTGCTCAAGATGACCAACGTGTAAATTCATGAAACATCGCTTATATCGTATACACTGTCGTCTTCTACACTCCTTTGAGACATTGTGGATTACTGGGTTTTTATCTCACGAAACAAACCAGAAAAAAAAGAACCTGTGGAACTGATGGGCATTATCATCGATAAACCAGCATGAGCTATTACTTAAGATTCCTAACCAAGAGTCGACAAGAATGGGTTGGTTTTATATAAAAAAAACAGAATGTGTCGGTGATTTCTCCATTTGAGTGTCGTCTACTATTTGGATGAAATCGTGATGTGAGAAAACGTTCAAGATAATAATAGTAATAATCAAAGTTTTTTTCTTATCATTTTTTTCTCTCTCTCTCTTGATTTGAAATGACAAGGATAATATGACTAGCATGATTTTAAAACTTTACTTAATCTATTACTGGGATTCACCTCACAGCAACATGTTTCAAGCCATTTTCTTTTGACAACGAACCAGTTAAACTAAAACGAAAAACAGGTATCCAACTGATTGCTCACTGAATGTTTGTAATTTAAACACCCATTTCTTTGCCCGACTTCACCTACTCAGTAACAGGAAGCTTGGCTATTGCTGTGAAGTATGCATAACAGAAAAGGAGAAGTATGAGTGCAAAGTGTGCTCTTGCATCTGGAATATGGCTACTCACGTTTCTCCCGTTGTAAAATTAAACAGCAGCTGTTTATATAGTTAACATCTTACCTAACTACCTTTTGTAAATTCGTCTAAATATAAAAATATCTTCGTTTCAAAGATCATATTTGTGTTAACGCCCATGCATTTTTCTCACCACCATGATGGGTTATGACTTGTATAGCTAATGTAGTTATAATGTTCACAGAGGGTGAAAATCCATTCAAAGAATCCACGGAATCTAGACAAGATGATGATCACAGTATTTTTATATTCAGGTTTTTTTTTCATTCTAATATAACTTTTTATATTAGCATCTTTGTTTTTAAACTCTTGTTAAATAGTTAGAGATGTTATGATATAAAAATAGTAGAGAAAAAAAGCAAGATCCAAGAGAAGGGAGCGCAATTCTTCAACTACGCCCACGTCGTTTCACTTTCTTTCAAGAAAAAAAGGGTTTGACGTATGAGTGTTTGCCTGGTTGCGGTATCTCTGTTTGCATGCACTTGTTTTCAGAAAAGATGACTGACTACAAACATCTCGGATCGCACCTTCTATTATTTTCCGTTCTTATAATAGACGAGAAATTATTAAAAGTACCTAACATACGCTTGGTAGTCTGCGCTGTTTTTTCAGGCATTTGTCACGGGGATTCATAATCAAATAGGCTCCTATTTACATGATTTCGGGATGAAGAACGACCAGCCTGCATATCGCACAACCTCATTATAAAAATCATCTACTTTCGCTTTGAGTACTTGATTCCAGTATGAGATCGGACCTCACAGAGAATCCACATTCCATATTTCATGCTATGATGCATGGTAAAAAAATACCAGCGAGTAAAAAATATTTCGTCTTGTCATCTCAAGATTTTAGGTAGTTGATTTCAACTCGAAGTTTTAACGTTGTGTCTTATGGCAAATCAATGATGCTAATTATATGCAGGTCTTTTCCAAAATCCATCGCCACACTCGATCCCTAGTCAGTCCATGTAGAAAACATAAAAATATAAAATTTCAACTCACTTTCCTACTCAACACAAAACTATAAAAAGCCGCTGCAAACCCCACACAGTTGTTCAGTTGATATTTTGCCACAGCCATGGATTATTTTACCTGAACCAGAAGTCTCGCCGTAGAGGGGAAAACCAGTACCCGGGAATACTTTGAAAGAGCAAGTTCCGCC
>JAAXOA010000861.1:0-18911 GCA_036561885.1 Salina celebensis
TCTTGATCGGTGTGGTTGAGTTTGTTGTGTGCTGATTTGTTGAGATTGCTGCTACTGTAAAACTGTTTACTTGATCCAGGGCAAAAATAATCAAGAACAGTGAAATCAATACTAGCTGTAGGAAAAAGAAATATATTCAAATTAAAATTAAATCAACAAGGTTAATGGTAACGTTTGTGAAAATTGGTATACCTTTGCCATTGTATACACGGTATGTTGGTTAATTGTCGAACAAGCAAATGGAACTGGAACTCCTTCTGTGGACGTGTGGATATGTTTTGTAGACAACTGCTAAACAACAAGTTATACAAGTCCGGAAATACAGCTGTCTTTTATACCCTAAAAGCAGAGGCAGAGGTATGATTCGAGGCAGAGGTATGATTCGAGGCATAAGTAATGTTAAGGGGAAGAGGAACAATTTGAGGTATAATTTGAAGCGGAGACATAATGTTTACGTAAAGGATTACATTGAGGTAATAAATATATTCACCTCAAAATTCAAACACATTATTTTTTCAGCTTTTGCTAAATTGATAGAGCTATCAAGATGAACAGTTTTTGATCATTGAACCAATTCCTTAATTCGTCACTTTAAAAAAATTAACTGGGTTGTTGAATTTAATTATAATACATCAGAAATGAAAAATATGTTGGTTGATATAATGATAGGGTTCATCGCGGTAAACATTTCATTAGGTCAGAAGTAGCAGCCAAAGGCTGCGACTCTAATGTGTGTGACGTGGATGGTTCAGTCAAAGGTTGTTAATAAGGTCGTGTGTACAGAGGACAAAGCAGCCGAAGTCTGTGACGCAAGCCGTGTGTAACGACAGTAGGGCCACAGCGCCAACGAGATACGGTTTTGGCGCAGTCAACTTTGGCGCTAAAGACGCTGATTTTGGCTACCAAAGATGAAATAATGCGAACTTTTAAAATTTTTAAAGTTTAGCATTTTTCACCATGGACATGACTAGATAACAAAAAATAAATCAATTTCCGTTGATCATTTCTGTGTTTTATTCATCCAAATCGAAAGTATGATTCTCAAAAATATTAAAATTTAAGCCGGTCTATGATAGTGGCGAGTATAATATTGGTAGTAAAAACCAAGTAAAACGAATTTTCAATGTTTCTTGCAGCGACTTTTATGAGATCGCTGACTGCGTCTGTCTGTCCGTCCGTCTGTCCGTTCGTCCGTCTCTCTGTCTGTGGGTGCTCTACAGGTCGTACCGTTTGACCGATTTCAACAAAATTTGGCAGGTCGATCCTGTGGCCCAAGAGGAAGGTCCCTATTGTTTTTCAGGTTCCTACGTCAACTTTTAAGGCGCCTAGCAGGCCCTAAATTTCGTCACATGTATTCTTACATATCGTGTGGCACATCGTTAAAACGGGCTTAGATAGATCTGCTTAATGACATATGTTTGGGTTGACGATGTCAATCCTTAAAGGTGCTTGTCAGGCCCCAACTTTCGTCACATGTATTTTTTGTGCATAGCGTGTGACACATCTTTGAAACGGGCTTGAATAGAACTACTCAATGACATATGATAGTGTTGACGATGTCAATCCTGAAGGTGCCTGTCAAGCTCTAACCTTCGTCACATGTATTTATACACAGAGTGTGACGTATCATTGGATTGGGCTAGGTTAGGGCTGCTCAATGGCACACGATTGGGTTGACGATGTCAATCCTGAAGGTGCCTGTCAGGCCCTAACTTTTGTCCCATGTATTTTTACATGGCAATATATTGAAAAGAACACTGGTAATGCTATTCTTTGATGTATCTCTTGAATGAAAACTTATAATTGTACTTTTACTTTTCATCACATCTTGCGTTTCTTTTAGACTAATACTGTCACATTTGGGTCTAACGTTCAGCTTCGTCTTTATAGCTGTTCATAACAGCTTTTATTGATTATGTTATTAAGTAGCGAAAGGTACGTACTAAAATTGTCATGGGTGTCTGTTTGTCCGTATGTATTTTCTGAAAGTTTGATTCGATGCTGTCGGGTTTTGCTACAACTTTGCACACATGGTCGTTTGTTATGATGGATCGTCATGTGCAAATTTCAAGATTTCCGCTTGTTAGGTTCAAATATTAATGACTGAATTAAAATTATCCATAGTGACAATTAAATGACGAAAGTTTTATCTTCGTATTTTCGATGGACCTGATCGAATTGATCATTTCTTGCTGTACACTTGCATCTATTTTTTGTCTAGTTACCGAGTCACGGTTCAATTAAAATTAATTTGAAATTCAATAAAATCGATTTTTTTCGTTCAATCGTTGCATAGGCTTTGAAGGATGTCGGATCGCGTGGACTTCAAACTTGGCACAGGGGTTCTTGGGGGCGCTCCGCGTAGGTGTATAGTTTTTGAAACGATTTGGTCAAGCCCTTTAGGTGTCCACAGGCCCTTTAGCACTTTTTTTGTCCTTTATGAGATCTTACGGCCGAACGCTTGGATATATTGCCACAATTTTTGGCACAAGGGTGTTTCATGATCTCGCCGACATTATGCAAAGTGAATTTGGGGGGTTACTCTAACTCTACAGGAGCTTGTTTTTTTTTAAATTTAGTTTTGGCGATAAAAGCTGCCTGTTACGGCCAGTTGATGCTAGAAGCCTTATGCAGAGGGTGGTCTGTAGAGGTAATAACTACTGTACTTTAGGGCCTATTTTCACCAAACTGTGTACAGGAGATGCTAGGTACCTTATGCAGAGGATAGTGAGATTTTGATATTAATCAGGTGAATCAGGTTCGGTGTTTTAACGATAACCACTGTAGTTTACGCCCGATTTTCACCCAATTTTGCACAGTTGATGCTATGAACCTTGTGATGAGACTAGTTTGGTTTTATTTGCAATCAGGTGGCGTGGTGTGCAACCCTTTGGTATTTTAACGCTAAATACTGTATTTTACGGCAGATTTTGTTTTCTAATTCGGTACAGCGATGACGGAAAGCTCATTTATCATATTACCAATGGTTTATTTGGTTTACGGCTTTAGGAATTAACTGAGTTGTGCAATTACTTATTTTATGCTTTAACGCTATAACTGCGTGAACGGTTTGACTGCGTTATGCGTACTCTTGCGTTGTGTTTAGCGTATATTTATTTTATGCGTACATTGTTCCCTTCTTCTGGGAATTGTGATTGAGCGGTTTATTTGTAACTGTAGATAACTCCAAAAACTAGGGATGTAACGAGCCGTCAGAAATCTGAGTAACGAGTAGCAAGTATCGGTCAACTTTCGAAATCCTACTGAGTAGAATCGCCGAGTGTTTGGCCAATTCGTCTCCACAAATAGCCAAAGTCCATATTTTTATGACGACTACCGTCATAACTAAATTTATTGGAGAGAGCAACCCAAGGCATGTGTATGATGAATGCAAAACTGTTTTTTGTATGAATTTTATACCCATTTTGGCACATAACTCGACCGAAAATTTATTGAATACATGGTATCGCCGCGTCACTGAAATGATTTTTAAATTGTCAAGCTCAGCCGAGTACTCATTAAATTCCAACTACATAGTAACTAAATTAAGGTTCCTAGTGGGATATATTGTGGGATGTAATATGTTGATGGGTTATTTGAAGGAATCTATTGAGCCGAAACAAGTTGGTCGAGCAACGAGCCGCGAGCAAATAAAAATTTCACAAGCTCGACCGAAAAAAGTTTTCCGAGTACTCGGCCTAATTTATTTAAGAAAAAATATAAAACATCCAAATTGTACTAATTGTGTGCCCTATATTGAATCAGTGCACGTTCAATTATTGAGAGAAATCAAAACAAACTTTAATTACACCTAACATGTAGATTTATTGTGGCTTTTACAATTAATTCCTGGCATAAAGACAAGAAAGTCTACAAAATATTAAACTTATTAAACTCTCAAAATGATCGTCTTCGTTTGTCCTTCTATGTGCTGCCTAGCGCTGACACCCTTTGGCCTAGTGTTACCAAACTTGGGTTATTGCCAACTTTGGTCAACACCTAGCCTACGGCCCATTTTCAAGCAAAAAGGTCAAGTAGTTGACGAGCCCCATGGGGTTCAAATGTCAATGTATTAATTTTGGAAAACAAAATATTGCTAAAATCGATGGTACTACACATACAGAGTCTGCCAATGGGAGGAGATATTGTCCCCCTAAGGCCATGATGATAACAGATTGTAACCAGTGATAACAAATGATACCCAACGAGCTGCAAAGTTTATTCGTTTTGTGTTGTAAAGTAGCTCAGTCCTCGACCAAACAAATTGCCACCATCATGTCATGATTTCCACTTTTTTTTCGATTTTGTTTCTACCTACTTACAGATACCCAAAATATGGTAAGCATTTTAGATAAATTATATTCATTTACCATTCTCAAAACAGATCGCGTGGAATTTTTTGCCTGTATACGCGTTTTTTTGTAGAAAAAGAGCTAGCCAGGTTCACAAATAAGTACTTTTTTACGGTTCTGTTAGGCCTAATGTTTTTAGAGGTAGTTCATTAAGATGTGACCATAAACATGAAAATTCCTAATTGATTCTTGGATTTAGGGTTCTTCTAGCCATGGTGTTCGCTCATGCCGTGTTTTCTTGGGCATGTCTGACTGCAATAGAAATTATAAATGCAAAAACATTTTTATATATGAAAAGAATGTCTGAGAATATAGTCGCTCCATGAAATGCGATGAAAATGTGCATAAATAAACAAAATCATACACACAAAACGAATTCAGTATATTATGGACAATATTTATTCTTGACTTATTGAAATATATGGCCCTTAAATGGACCATTTATTGAAATGAATTCAAAATTACCACTGCGTAAACCAGCAATAATCGTTTACTGTTACGGCTCTCATCCGGTTGTGGTGATAGTCTTCAGCATGCCGTACCATTGCGTCAACGACATGGGAGAAATTGGTGTTAGCCGGCGTAATCAACTGCTGACAACGCCCGCAGAAAACGCAGTGTTGCTGTTCGCAAAAATCAAAATTGATTCTTTGCAGGCGAACGGTAGTTTTACTGACAAATTTCAACTTTCCTTCATACTGCGAGGTCAGTCCATGTGTGAGGACTTTCAGCCATTTCGATGGTCTGGATACAGGTTGCCTGGTCTTGCCCATGACGAGAATCGGTAAATAGCTTGTTTCCCAAACCTAGTAGATGTTTTCAGGATAAATGTTGCCTGCAAAGTGTGATGATGCTACCAAAAAACCCTACCTTTTATACGCGTTTGTATCAGGTTTGAGGTTACGGTAAAAATAAAACCAATAGCAGTTAACTCATACAGTTGAGGGTGTAGTGTTGTTTGAGGGTGAGACCTAAAAAAGACATCATCGTGTACCTAAATCATTTGAGGTTTTTATTTAGGAAAGAGGTATAGGAATAGTACCTCAAATTTCAATTTGAAGTGCAATTATTATTAAAATGAAACTGTCTGAATAATAATCAATGACAAAGGATTTTAAACTTTCATTTAAGTTGATTTATTTACATTAATAGCATTTCACATGTTGCATAAAATGTTGGTATCACGTAATGTACAAAAATAAATCATTAATGCAAACGTTTGCATGGTGCATATTTTCGAAATTTACGTAGTTTTTTGATAATTATTGGTTTAATTCTGCCTTGCAGCGGTATACATGTAACTTTAATCACCACCCAACATGACAACCATATTGCAGCAAGTATCAACATGTTGGAAACCAGTTGTGTACCCTTTCTTGTCCACCATTGTAGAGGAAAAGTATTCCAAACATTAGTAAATGTGGTTACATAGACTTCACCAGGGACGAACATGGATAAAATGACAAACAATTCAATCAGGTCAATCTGCAAAATAAAATGGAGTATATTACAATCAACTTATTTGGTTAAAAGGTAATATTTATATATTTATCTAAAAGGACTTAATCTTACCTTTGACATTTTAGTATAATTATGGACGTGTGATAATGTTCCAAAAAGTTGACAAGTTTAATAAAATACAAAGGTTCCGTATTTTTGTGGCAACTGATAAATCAAGAGTGAAATTTAAACAGAAGGCACCCGTCTTATATACCGATTAGAGACACTGCTAGAGGTTGAGTTTATGGAAGATTTTGAGGTTGAATACCTAGCTAATCAAAAATAGAGCAGTGCATATATGATGTGGGTTTAAGAAAGTTTTGAGGTTTAGGTATATAAAAATGTCGACACATTTAATTGTACAGATTCATTTGTAAATATGCCTCAATACATAAACCCTCCACCCTCATATATTCAATGGTAACTTATTTTTTTTTTAAACACATAAATAGGTGCATCATATAGAAGATACATGCCTTTAGTGTCGGGTTAGTAACGATAGAATAAATATAACGTTCTAATGCTCCCGCAATTTACCCAAAACCAAAGCAAGGTTATTAAGAAGCGAAATGCTCCTTTAGAAAATCGTCGTGGTCTGTCTGCCCGTCCGTCTGTGAGCACGATATATCATGAACGCTTTGTCGGTTCAAGCTAATTTCTTGCACACAGGCCGCAGAGTTCCCTGGCAAGCTGTGGTGTCAAATTCAGGTCCATACGTTTAACTTGAGTTAAAGTCAAATTAACTTTAACTGTTCGTTAAATGACAATTTTGTTTCACGTAATCGATGGATCTTTTTAAGCTGATCATTTTGACTCAATGAACAAATGCTTAATTTTATAATCTTGTCGAGTTAATGATCAATTAAACTGCGTTGAGCTTAACGTTTTAGCTATTTGATTGTATGCTTACATATTTCGCTCATTTTGGGAATCGTGCGTGAGCAGTTTTTTATTTTGAAATATTATCGTTTTTCGGTGTGTTTCTAATTAACGGAGTTTGGCGGAGAGAGCTGTTGTGGATATTGAACCTGAAAACAACATGCCGAACGACGTGGATATACGAATATTAGAAGGTATTTCCAAAGAGTTGACAAATGTTGGAGCAAACGCATGTAGCACTCGCATGGCGTTTGCGGCGGTTCTGGAAAAAGCGGAAGAGTGCCAAAAAGTGCCAAAAAACCAGATACAGAGTTGATGAAGATGATTACTGCATGAAAAAAGTGGACACCGTTGACAAATATAATATGCCGTTTGCAAATCAAATGACAAATTTAGAACTTACAGAAGACAACGATTCAATATTTCACATCATGTGGCGACGCTTGGAACAATGATTTACTCACAGTGCGTACAAGTAGTATTTGTGCAACACATGGATCAAAATTGGGCAACTCTAAAATCGACATGTGAAAAAAAACGACATATTATGACAATAAACGGTCTCTTCGGGTAGCTATTGGTGGTGGGATGGCGGCATAGTAGCTAACTTTATCCGTTACGTCGTGTATCATCCAAAGGTCAATAGTTGTTACAAAGATCGATAACAAGGATGAGAACATGCAACACACTACATTATTTTAGCCGACAAACAGCACCTAACAATTAACCACTTTGGCTAATGTGCTGGGATGGAACGTTTGTGGTACAGATATCCAAGCAGATAAAAAATTTCCTCAAATACGAAAAAGTGTTTTTGGCTTATATAGCATTAGTGTTAATCTCACGATAATTCATACAAACCGGGATCCACTCAAGTTGAATTGTAGTTGAGGTCATTTAATCTTTGAGGTATTGAGGAAAAAATTAAAATTGGAGTTCACTTATTCACATACCTTATTTCCGGGTATCTATTGTCCTTTTTAAAACCAGCAGCTTTAAATACATGAGGTTTTGAGGTTTTTTTTGTTAAGTATTAAAACCTCAGCAATGTGCTAACCATACCCCAACATGAGTATAACTGTATATAAAGGTCTAGATAAGGCTGAAGACCACATCACTATTCTGACAACATTTCAACTGAAAGGATCCATTCAAAAGTGTCTAAACAGTTTTAAAATGGACACAATGTGTGACACTTTTCAAAACCCAAAGAAAAGGTTCTTGAATCGTTGGAAATACCAATCATCATGTATGAGATCAGTTTCTAGCAACCATTTGCCAACATTTCCAACCACTACAGCAACCATCGAGTGTGGATCCATTTTTACTCCCGAAATTATGAGATTCGTAAATCAGTGGTCTCTCACAAACGACACCGAAATCTATCCGAATTTTGGCATTGGTGATTCACAAGCTGTTACAAAAGCAGCTGAACAATGGGATACTAGATTACCCTCTAAGGATGTGCATGCCGACATCCAGTCAACAAAGATGTTGCCAGAACCCACATTTAACTTTGAGCAAGGATGGTATTCAACAGGAATATCCAAAAATTTCCACCAACCCGAACCAACACTAACCGTCGACTCAAATATTGGCAGGGTGTCAAGTGCACCAGAACCAAACATGCGCGGTGCAATAAAACGGTGGTTTCTACCAGATGACATCAATGATCCTGCAGTACGAATTTGCGATACACCTTCTAGTAATATATCCACTTTCGATCAGGAAACAATAATCATGTCCCCATATCCGTCGCAGAAACGGCAAAAACTCAGCGTTGGATATGAACAACCCAAATCTGGCAAAGGAAGTAAAGCACCAATATCTTGCCGGACTTGTGAATTTTGTAAAAAAGTATTCACGGCAGCATCTTCTGCACGACGCCATGAACGAGATAGTTGCAAAGTAAGAAAGAAACGCAGCTACGAGTGCGTGGTATGTGGGAAGGTTCTCTCAAGATTAGACAATTTGCATCGCCATCAACTCACTCTACATAATTTAAAATCAAAAAATGGTTAATGTTACATATGGTTATTGTTTTTGTAAAATATCATGTAAAAATTTTAATCATTTTGCCTAAATAAAACCAAATTACTTATTAATGTAACATTCCTACCGTAATTCACTTGTAAAAATCGCATTTTGGTCACAGTCAGATTATAATTGCCACACATTATACGGCCAAGAAAAGTAAGAGGCGTTAAAAATTATGCAAGGCAGTTAGTTCCACATTACAGGCATTTTGAACACGCAGACGATTCTAAACGTGGAAAGGGAAACCAAATTAGTTTGAAGGGGAATCATGAAAAAAATTGAAAAAAAATAATCAAAGTTGATTAACGTGCCGAAATGACATTCAACAACCTGTAAGATTTTGAAGCAAATTTTCAGCTAAAATGGATCGAGTACGGAATTGAGGGCCGGCGGGAGCAAGCCCAGTTGATGACTGGAAGTTCCATTGTTGTTAATTGTTAAACATTCACTTCAACTTTAGTACATGAAAGCTATGAGCCAGATACGTGTTACCCATTTGATTCAAGATTCAAGACATATCAATGAACTGACTAATTAATCGAACTCCTTCCAGACTAAATACAATAAACCAGTTTTATGTTTTCCGCAGATTGAGAAGAATTTATTTACAAGACAACACTCTCCGAGGCGTCTGTCACGTATTCAAATTTGAGCTTTACATCTGCAGCAAGTTCATATTTCTAATGTAATCAAATGGATAACATTGGTTTTGCGAATATTTTTTTTTTATATAAAATGTAGTTTGGCGTAAAATATGTAGCCAATATTAGAAAAGTAACAATAATTGTACTTTAATTATTAACTGAATAGAAGTAACATTGTGATTGTAATTGAGCTTTCACCGTGGTATAAAAGTGAGCTTTCCCCGTGGTTTACAAGTGAGCTTTCTCCCTAGTTTACAGGTGAGCTTTATCCGTGGTTTACAAGTGAGCTTTATCCGTGGTTTACAAGTAAGCTTTTCCCGTTTTGTACAAGTGAGCATTCCCTGCTTCTATGTATTTGAGTTTTTTTTTCCGTTTCGATGATGTATTTGAGCTTTCCCCGTGTTTTGTAAGTGAGATGTCCTCATGGTTTGCAATTGATTGGATTGGTAATCACGTTATGATAGATGGATGATTTATGATTTATAATGTGTCCTTGATGTTGATAATTTGTCGTTTTTCGTATTTACTATGTGGAAAAGCTTGTTTCCCCACTACATGGGATGTTTTCCGTTGTCAATGAGGTTTATCTTTACTCTAACGGTCTTAAAGGTAACTTTACTTGACAACTCCATGGTATAATCTTAAAACGATGCGTTTCTTTGTGCAGCCTTCTTCTCCACTGTTTGTTTGTATTTTCAAGTAAAACAAACTTGTCAAACTACTAAGTAATATAATATTGAGCCAGCAGAAGTCATTTGGAAATTTACGTCCACAAAAACTACCGATTAATAGGAATGCCCGAGCCAGGCAGTTTCAGCGATTATTTAAAAGCTCGCCGAGCTCCGAGCTTAGGCATTAGATTCCTTGCAGTATGAAATGATAAATATATTGACAAGAATAAATTTTTGGGATATAAAAGTTTTTTTTTTTTTGACAGTATGTATTATGTATAAGCTAGAGCCAAGATATTTAAGCTCCAGGACCGGCTTAATGGGCAGTTGTTGGCTCGCGTAATGCATCGATTTAGGGCATATAATGTAAATTTTCTCAGTGTTTCTTTTTTTTTCGTTAAAAAATATTTAGAATCTAGACGAGCCAGCTCGTCCGAGTCTGAGAAGTTTAATATAAGCTCGGGACTCGGACTCGGTCAATTTTGTTGGACTTTTGGCATCCCTACCGATTAAATATATAACCGGTTGTGGATTAGGTATTGTACTTGTAAATATTGGATTAAAGAGTGTGGCTGTTACAAGCTTGTGTTTATTTGCATTGTTTTAGGTACGTGTACAATTGATAAGGGCTGAGGTAACTTTTGAGGTAATGCCTAACACAAACCTCAAATGAGTGTATGAGGATGTTTTTTTTTGCGTATATAAACGCAACGTTAGTTTGAAGTCAGCATCATTCCACAAACAGAGTCTGAACCAAAAGGACCTCTTGTAAAATTTAAAAATGGCAGGATCAACTCGGTGCCCCAAGAAGCAGTTTTTATTACGCTGGTCATCGCATTCAGACCTGTCGTGGTTGTATAATTTAACATGTTATACTGCCGAAGAAGCATCATGTCGAGACGAGGCAAACCTACCAGTCGGCGCATTTACAACAAAAAACTGTTATAACCAATCAAGTCAAGTAAAAAGTCAAAGCAGGAAGCGACCAACTTCCAACCGAGAAGAATCAATTAGAAAGCTATCAAAATCTCAAAAACGTCAAAAGCTGGTCGAAGGAATTACACAACCAGATACGGGTTCTGAAAAACAACAGCCAACTAGAAATACATACACCATTGACCATCTCGGGCGTCGTATATATGTTAATTGGCATATATGCCAATATTGTAAAAAAATATTTCGGAGGCGTAAGGCAACAAAAAAACATGAAAAATATTTCTGTAAGGAAGCGCCGAATCGTGTTAGTTGTTCCGTGTGCACCAAGAGTTGGCCATCAGATGAGGCTTTAATACGACATCAACACCTTTTTCATACTGTTCAAACTATTATGTATTTAAAAAACCAAGGATAAAATTTACTTGTAATAATAACCCATGTAAGAATTTGTTTGTAAAATAAAATAATATAAATTCACACAGTTTTTATTTATAAATTAACCAGTATTTTTGATTTTAATTGTTAAACTTAAGAAAGTAGCACCAATTTCAATTACAACTAATTGATCAGAAATCACAGCATGGACAAACTTTGCATAAGGTTTTTGCACAATTATACGTTTTTGTTTACATAAATGGAAATGAAGCTATTTACAAAAGCTGGACAATGTCATTATGCAAAAATTATATGCATTTGTACACTTTGATTATCGGTGCATTAAAATATAATTAAACTTGGGACTTTTTGGAAAGTAATGTATAAAGAATTTGTGTGTAGGTTACCAGCAATCTTTGCAAAGATTAGAGACCCAAGTTTGTGCTGAATATGTTTGTATAGATTCGCTTTATCAAAGTAGCGAACAAACTAGCAATGAAGGTTGTAACAACAAATACCCAAATTGCACTACAAATTTATATTATCAAAGTTTACTTCCGAAAATTTGTCAACTGCAAAATAACATTACAATCATGACAACGACCTTCAAGCTGCGTTGAAAATATGACAAAAAAGGTGTTTGTTATCGTTCAACGATATGAATACAACGTTTAGTACATATAAAATTTAGTTGGAGTGCGGCATTTTGTTCAAGTACCGAAATAAACGCTACCAGAACAGCCATCCGTCTCATGATAAAGTCAAACTTTATATGGGCTTAACTCAATACTAATATGTGCTAAACTCAATTCTAATCTAGGTTTACGTGAATTTTGTAGCGTCAAGGAGAATAGTCGGTCAGCAAAAAATGGCGTTAGATGTTGGATATAGAAACGTTATCCTTCGGCGAAATCAGAGTCGGCTGTAGGATACAGAGAAAAGAAGAGTGTCGGCTAAAGACCATTCCGCTGAAGGCTATAGAAAAGTAGTATGTCTGTGAAAGTTCCATCCGCTGTAGGCTAAAGAAAAGTAGAATGTCTGTGAAAGTTACATCCGCTGTAGGCTAAAAAAGTAATAAGTCGGCGAAATTCCCGTCCGCGGTAGGCTAAGAAAAGTAGTATGTCGGTGAAAATTCTATCGGCTTTGGGGAAAAGAAAAGTAATCGGTCGGTAAAATTCCCCAAAGGTTGTAGTCTATAGAAAAGCAATCTACCGGCGAAAGTGCAGCCGGCCAAAGGCTAAAAACAAAGTAAATTATCGGCGAAAGTCCAATCCGCTGTTGTTAAGGAACAGTAGTATGTCGGTGAAAGCCTAGTCCGCTGATATTTTATAAAATGTAAGTATGTCGGCGAAAGTTCAGTCCGCTGTTGACGTTGCCAACCCTTTTTGGAATATTGGTTCAGATATAAATAAACAATAGTCGAAACCAAAAAGTTAAGTGTAGCAAGAAGAAAAACCGTTTATGTAGCTTTTGAAAAGGCCGCAGCTTTTCACCGACGTAATCAGGCAATACATTGGATAAATATCAAATATCATGAAAGTAAGTTACTTGCATGTATTAAAAAAAAGCTTGTACAAGCTATAAGCACGAAGATGCAAGCTTTAAAACCAATTAAAAAGCTAAAACTCAAATCTGTCGAATGATACCCCGAACGCCAAGTACAAAGCTCAATGCAAAAGTTTGACCTTTAAGCACAATGTCCAGTTACTGCAAAAATTCAAACAAAACAAGTTATTCGGCTGCTCTTTATACGGGCATTGAAACCATGCCATTGAAATTTCAAAAGAAAAAAGTTGACTTTTGATCCGTTTCTTCTTTGGGTCAACCGAGTTAACTCCAAATCTATAGGGATGTTCCTTTGGGTTCAGAGTATTAATCTGTCCAGTTTGACCAAAATTGACCAAAAAGTTATGGCCTGTGGAGCACAGCCAGACGGACATACAGACAGACAATCTCATCGATGTTGTTGCTTACTGAACAAAGTTCAACTTTATAATAAAAATGTAACTTGGAATTGACGAGACGACTTCCGGAAAAACACCGGCGGGCGTTCATCCTGAACAGTGGTTACAGATAAAACTTATGAACTGTGCGTAAGACTTTTCATCACTGCATCCACAGCTCGATGCAAAATAAACATTAGCCGTAAGAAAACTTCAATCAAAATTGGACGAGAATATTTCATCCCGAAAGTCTTTTGGTTGTTGTACATCCTAGACAGACAAGACAGCCTTTCAGTCGAGGGGGATCCCGAACAAAGGTTCAAGATAAAACCTGCCACTTTTGCGGAAAACGTCCAGACAAAGAAGACGAGAATATTTCATCCCGGAAGTTTGTTCTGGAGGGGACAATTTATTGCGTCATTTACAAAATGAACAATAATCTGCTGCAGGATGGTTATACGTTTTCCAACCACAGCGGTTTGTAGCTTTTTATAAAATTTATGGTTATTATAGGAGCTGGTGGAAAAGTCTTTTGGTTGATGTACATCCTAGACAGACAAGACAGCCTTTCAGTCGGGGGGGATCCCGAAAAAAGGTTGAAGATAGAACCTGCCAATTTTGCGGAAAACGTCCAGACAAAGACGACGAGGATATTTCATCCCGGAAGTTTGTTCTGGAGGGGACAATTTATTGTGTCATTTACAAAATGAACAATAATCTGCTGCAGGATGATTATACGTTTTCCAACCACAGCGGTTTGTAGCTTTTTATAAAATTTATGCTTATTATAGGAGCTAGTGGAAAAGTCTTTTGGTTGATGTACATCCTAGACAGACAAGACAGCCTTTCAGTCGGGGGGATCCCGAACAAATGTTGAAGATAGAACCTGCCACTTTTGCGGAAAACGTCCAGACAAAGAAGACGAGGATATTTCATCCCGGAAGTTTGTTCCGGAGGGGACAATTTATTGCGTCATTTACAAAATGAACAATAATCTGCTGCAGGATGATTATACGTTTTCCAACCACAGCGGTTTGTAGCTTTTTTTAAAATTTATGCTTATTATAGGAGCTAGTGGAAAAGTCTTTTGGTTGATGTACATCCTAGACAGACTAGACAGCCTTTCAGTCGGGGGGATCCCGAACAAAGGTTGAAGATAGAACCTGCCAATTTTGCGGAAATCGTCCAGACAAAGAAGACGAGGATATTTCATCCCGGAAGTTTTCCCTGTGTAAAAAAGTGAATTCTGGAAGCGACAATTCACTGTGTTATTTACGAAATGAACACTAAGCTGCTAAAGGATTATTATACATAATTGTAATGTGTATTACACATTGAGCACATTGATAATCAACGTAAAGTTTAGCATTGTATTTATTTTAAAAAAAGTTAACCGGTGCGTTTATCCCCTTTATTGAACATGTTTTCAAGTAGAACTTTGTGGTGTTCTTCATGCAAAGAAAATAGTTTTTCTCGTACACATAAAAACTGTTGAGCTCGTTGAACTGTGGTCATTTTCTGTTTCCAAACAAATTACTTTACTGACCTAAATAAACCATGGTGATCAGATAAATGAGCATAACGTACAAGCGTTAAAAATAATGGGATTCGTATAGAACCATATATTTAATAGATGTACTAAATTTGGTAAAAATACGCCGTAAATTACGGTGTATATCGTAAAAACACCTAATACAGGCCCCTGCAGGTACCTGATCGTTAAAACACCAAAATCAAGCACCTGAGGGTACCCGATTTAAGACAAACTTTACTTTCGTCTACAGCATTTGTTACGGTTCCAGCAACTACTGTAAAAAAATCATCAAAACTTGTCCGTAACAGGCGGTTTTATGGGTAAAAAAACTAAAAATAGGCACCTGCAGGGCCCTTTGTATGAAGAAGCCCCCAAATTCACTTTGCATAATGTCGGCGAGATTATGGAGCACATGTGTTCCAAATGTTGTGGAAATAAGTCAAAGCGTTCGGTCTTAAGAGCTCAAAAACGACGAAAAAATTGCTAAAGGGCCTGCGGGCACGTCAAGAACTTGGTTAAAAAAACTCTCCAAAAACTATGCACTGAAGGGAAGCACACTCCAGAACCCCTGCGCCAAATTTGATGACGATTGGTCAAAACGCTGGGCAGTTATCGTCTGACTTTGATTGAGAATCCTGACATGCGGGCATACGGACATACGATAGACCCAATCTCAGATAGCATATGCTACCACAATGCTCAATAAAGGAAAAATTAATTTGACGAAAGACTCAGATTTGTAAGGGCATGTATTTATGGTTAAACGGTAATGGATACTGTTACAACTCGTGGATTGCTTTCATCCCAGGGATCTAAATATATGAAACGCTCTACGAACATTCATCTAAAAGGAAAGGTGCATCTGGAAGGTTCCATTGAACTCATCGAGGTATTAGGAGCCTTCTGATATTTATATTGAAATACACATGACAATGTAACACAATAACTGCATTGTATACAGTATCATAAGTGTACGATTAATACTGTTCAAAAAGGGCAAACGCCAACATGTAATGATAATTCTTCATTAATAGTCAATCACAGTTACAAAATAAATATCGATACCTCATGTATGTATTAACATGAACGAATAAAAAACCTCAACAGCTGTTGAGGTATTCATTAATAGAGGGGCCACCATAATATGGGCCATGGTTTACAAAACCTCACATATGGTACATTTTTTAAGCCATGTACACTAAAACCTCGCTTTTTATTTGGGTATAAAAGCCATGAAGAAAATGATCAAGCCATCAGTTTCAACCAACATTGACAGCAGTAAGACCTTATTGGAGTTTGTGTTCCTACAATCATGGCAAAACGCCCAAGTACTCTTCCATTTGAACTTTGTGTCACCGAATCCGAAACGAGCAGCCCACTCACGCCATACATAAATGATGCATACGAGGCGATTACTAAAGGTTTCAAAACTCCCATGTTTGACGACGCCACCCTGCCAACCGAAACTGGAATCTTTAATGGAGAAGCATTGTCCAGTTTGACGCTGCAATCCATTTGCATGTCGCCATTTGAAGAGCTTGAGGCTACATCAGAGACCTACTTGGCCACCCAAGAGGTCATGCATCTGACCAATCTGACGCCACCATTGAAATGGACATCTGGAAATGTTCAAAACTCGGAGCCAGATACGACGATGGAATCGGCGACGTATCCAGTAACTTCAGACAATGTGTTGGAATCAGAAACACCACCAACCCTATCCACAATTCTCGTGAAAATTCCCGACGGATACTACCCAAGTCGACCTACTTCTGGCCCAGGGTCAAGAACGCCCCTCAAAAAACTACGGTGCAAGTATTGCAAAGACTACTTTAACACCCCAACAATCAGAGGACGCCACGAGAAGTTTTCATGCAAAAACAGGGTATGGTTCCAATGTACATTGTGCGAAAGTAAATTAGCGAGATTGGATAGCTTAAAGCGTCACATGGCTAAAGCACATAAGCAAATTCAATGTAATCTACCGAATGTTTACGGTATTTACTATTGAATATTTGAAGCACAATTAGGTATTATGATCGGATGCAGCGAAAGTATTTAGTTCAAAATATTCAAATAGCATTGTGAATTTTAATAAACTATTTCAAGTTTTAATTCCAAACAATACCACATATCAAACATAATATCATGAATTGTAAGAATATTTCATGATTATGTAAACAAATTCATCATCGGAAGCATATACGGGCTATGGATGTCATGACTATTAAAAAATATCTTGTTCCAAACTAATTAATTTTCAATCATAACACGAAACAGTTGGACACTCGATGGATTATAAGCATACATATTTGGGTCAATTTTAAGGTAAGGTAGGTATTTAAATATGTGGTTTGGGTAAAACTTTGAGGCTGACACTTGGTGAATAAATTTAAGGAAGATATTTTAATTTGAGGTTTCAGCAGGAGATTTAAGGTGGGCGTTCAAAATTTCAAATTGATACTACATTATTACGTTAGAGTATTTTTTATGCATGATCCTTAAACGATTGACTCTAACCAGAGGATTGCGTTGTTGGTAAAACTGTTAAGCCCGCCCGATCGTAAAGTTTGGCTGAGACGAAGCCCGACAGCCCGAACCGTATTATTTGTTGACCAGGACCATCCAAAGCCCGTACGAAAATAAAGCCACAAGCCCGAAACCCGACCCAAAACCCAACGAAAAGTTAAAATGGGGTTGTAAAGGTCGAGTTTGGTTTATTGTTGGCTGATGGTCAATAACTCGGTTAAAACACAGCTATAAATCTGACATACTAGTGTTTATGTATTATTAGTAGTTTTTTTCGGGAAAATGAATAGAGCACAATAGACAGGAGCCCGAAATAATTTTTGAAAGCCCGAACCTGTAAAGCCCGAAGGTTAAAAAAGTTATCAAAGCTCGCCCGAAGTTGGTAAGGTGATGGTAAGTTTAGCAAATTTTGGAACCAGTAATTCAGGTAATAGTGAATATTTAAAATAAAAAACAATATCAATCAAAAATGATTTATATTACGTTTGTGATCTATTGTGATGTTAGGGAATTTTTTGGAGAGTACAAGGAATGCCTACAGCTGTGAAGGAGGGCCAGATCAGTTCACAAACTGCAACGACACCAAGCCTGAAAAATTCGGTTGGCAAATACATCAGGGTAAATAAAATGTAAACCTAAGCCAGTCAGTTCCCATACGGATGGTATTTTAATATGGTTTTGGTGTTTGTTTGTTTTCGTCAGAATTGAAACTTGAGGAGAAAGGAACTCGGGAGACAAATTCAGAATCCAAAATGAGCTTCGAAATGGAAGATTTTGAGATGCAAGATTCGGGTAAATATCATGTGGTGATTGAAATTTGCTTGTTTTGCACTAATTGTATAAAGCCGATAACCGATCTTAACTTTTCAGACGATGCGGCGTATCTCCCAGAGGAGGATGTTGTCATGGAAGAGGAACTGATTCCGCCAGTTTGGGCGCAGGAACTGGATGAAGCTCATCCTCTGAGTGACGACAGAGCTACGGAGGCTTGAAGAAGTTTCAATGAAAGAGAGAGGACCACCACAACGGTCAAAGGAGGTCAAGGTTGAGTCATCACATGGTAATTATAAATTAACAAGCTTTCCATCCTAGTCAGATTTGTTAGCAAATATTACAATAAGAATTATGAGATTGTTTGTGACTCACTCTAGTTGATCCTGACGAGTTTATTAAGTAGCGAAAGCTACTTTATAGGATCGTCGTTTCTGTCCATCTGTCTGTCCGTCCGTCTGTCTGTCCGTCTGCTCGCCGTTTATCTCGAGAACGGTTACACGGATTCGGGTGAAACTTTCAGGGTTTCATCGTCATGGTACAAGAGTGTCACAAACACAGTTTCAAGTTTTGAAGTTGGCACGTTAAAAAGTTAATTGAGCAATTAAAGTTAACTGTAGTGCTTAGGGAATGATGAAATTTTTTATGAAGTATTTCAATAGAGCTCGTAGCGCTGATCATTTTTGCTCATGGAAACAATGGTAAATTCCGTCTTCTTCACTAGTTAAATGGGCAATTAG
>JAAXOA010000862.1:0-18909 GCA_036561885.1 Salina celebensis
CCTTTTCTCTGGCATTTTTTTCGATTAATATTTCTTTATCATCTTTCGCTAACTATGTCTTATTTAAAATATTTGGCATATCTACATAACATTTCAACAGATGAAAATTATCATCAACCGTTTCACGTTCACATCATGTTTTAATCAAGTAGTATTAATAAACATATAATCGCGTATATATCTAAGTATATACATAAAGTTAACTATACTCTCCATTTTTTTTCTAAACTATTAACAATAATAATATAATAATGATAATAATAATTGTTACAACAACAACCGTCATAATAGTACAAGGAATCCTTCCTTGCATTTTTCATTATCAAACGCAAACACGCAAACTTATTCCTTCTTCGGAACCACAAAACGCAACCGTTTTGCTTTCGCAAATTGAAATTTATAAAAAGTACTCTTATGTAATAGCGTTTTTTAATTAAACTTCACCAATATACTGACAAGGTTGAAAAATGTTTATTTTCTCTCTGATAGTTATACCCTTCTAAACTTGCATAGCGACGCTGTGAAAAATGAAACCAACCGACCGGTCTTTCCCCATTCTTCCAAATAAACAAAACAAACCGAAAAATCGTCTGGACACAGTTTTGTAGCAATTTTCTAATAATACCTAAAATGTGCTGTAGGTTAGCCTACATGTATAATTTTATAGTTTTTTTCTCTCCTGCATTTAAAGTATTACCTAGTTTTGGATAATCACCTGCACTAAAACGGTGTTCGCAGTGGTAGCATGTTAATAATGTGTAATAAGATAATCATATAATAATTATAATGATAATATAGATGCGGCAAATCTATCATTATTATACTAATAGGTATAATGCGCGTATATTGGTGTAGGTTGTGTTTGTTTTTTCTTAGTTAACTTATTAGATACCAGAGAAAAATAGTTGTAAATTTGTTATAACAGCTTTAATCAACATTCAAATAGATGCATCTTCGAAATAAAATCAACTAGATTAAAAAACAAACAAAAAAACTCTTCATCCTAAAGCAGTATTGCAAAGTAGTACTTGCAGTATTAACCGTTACTTATAGTATCGTATTACACTTAAGAATGTTAATACAAAGTTTTTTGTTATAATCTGTATTCTTTCTTTTAAATATAATAACGATAACGATTCCGGTTGTTCTATCAGTGTGTAAAAAAAACATTTAATCTTTTGCTCTGCTCACAAAAATGGTCGCTTTCAGCCATACTCTCGTAAGTTCATCGTTAGGAAACTTGATTAGAAATGTTGTTAACAATTTAGCATTAAATAAATTGTTTTCATTGGTGAAACCCATAGGAATCCGAGGAGAAAGTGAATAGTAAATTTAAGGAATAGACGATATATATTTTTTTTGTAAAAACGGAAAAAGATGCCGACTGAAACTCGTATTATAAAACGGTAACCATTTAGATTTGTTTCGTAAACCTGGCCACTATACCATTGAAGTTGTTTTTTTTGATTGATTTAATCTATATCTTCCGATAAGTCTTCCCTACAGATTATGTGGTAGAAAAAATGTCGATTATTCGGTAAGATATGCGCATTATTTTAGTTTTGGTTCGTTGAAAAATACAAGAAAAATATAGAACTTAATTAATAAGCAGAACTTGTTCTTTCACCGCGATATTCGTCACTATAACAGCTTATCACACAACAAACACAGAATTCACTTGTGTAACCGTCAAAAATATGCAGCAACAGTTGACATGAGTTGATGACAAGAAGCGTAGCCTATAGTAAGAGAAAAAACATGCAGCAAGAAATTATAATGTTTTGGTGAAAGCGCCCGTAAACACCATGGATCGACCGTCATACGACCGTCATCGGTCAAGGCATCGAAACTGGGAGTACGCGATATTTCAATGCTTTGTTGAAGACAGGCGCTATCGACACAGAAGATCAATGTGTCGACAACTTAGATAAAGAATGAGTTGATGATTTAGACAATTTCGACGGCGATTTAAACGAAGAGCTATTTGAGGATTTTGTCAACAGCGGAGAGGACGATCTTGAATACGATTTCGACGAAGTTACTGACGCTTTAGATGCCGAGCTTGCTGAATCTTTCGACGAAGATGCCGATGGTTTAGACGGAGAACCCGTCCACGATTTAGAAGGACTCGTCGATGCTTTAGACGGAGAACCTGTCGACGATTTAGAAGGACTCGTCGATGCTTTAGACGGAGAACCCGTCGACGATTTAGATGGACTGGTCAACACTTTAGACGGAGAACCCGTCGACGATTTAGAAGGACTCATCGATCCTTTAGACGGAGAACCCGTCGAGGATTTAGAAGGATTCGTCGATGGTTTAGATGGAGAACCCGTCGAGGATTTAGAAGGACTCGTCGATGCTTTAGACGGAGAACCCGCCGACGATTTAGAAGAGCTGGTCGATGCTTTAGACAGAGAACCCGTCGACGATTTAGAAGAACTCGTCGATGCTTTAGAAGAAGAACTTGTCGAAGTTTTAGACGAAGAACCAGTCGACGATTTAGACGAAGAACTAGTCGATGGTTTAGACGAAGAACTCGTCGAAGGTTTGGATGAAGAACTTGCCGAAGGTTTAGACGAAGAGTTTCCCGACGATTTAGATGAAGATTTAGACGAGGAAGTTGCCGTTGCTTTAGATGAAGAATTGGTTGAGGGCTTAGACTGTTTTGGCGGCGATGACGACGTAGACGAATGCGAAGACGAAGAGTTTGACGATGACTTCGACGGCGACGTTGTGGTGGAAGTAGCCATATCACTGGATTTGCGTTTACGGACACTTGCTGCTGGGCCGACTGGTGGTGGCGAGGTGAGCTCTGTTCCTAATTCTTTGTTACCGTTTTTATATGCTGCAATCGTTTCTGGCTTTTTAAATGTGCCATTGCTACTGCTATGCTGAATACTGAGATTAGGTAAGGACAAATCAGCCGTAAAGGAAGCTGCCGCAGCAGCCGCGTAAGTAGGATCAGTGGCACTTGTGACTGTAGCTGATGGTTTAAGTCTTTGATATGGCGTTTGTCGACAGATACTTGGCATTGGTGGAAGCGGTGGCTGCAGATAGTAATCAGGATATTCCATGGGAAGCGTTGGTAACATTAAAAGATTAAGATCACAATAAGTGAACAAAGAATCAAGGAATGACACTGTCGCCGGGTTCTTCTTCGTCTTAATAGGTGCACTTGCTGAAGGCATCATGTTAATGTTTACGGTCTCACAACCGTAATTCATTGGTTGCTACGACAAGTCTGTAGTCTTTATTATTTGAAGAGCTTGTTTCACATAGCGGACGAGATCTACTAGCGTATTGTGTAAAGTCAGAGGACCTAACTGACGATCAAGTTGTATAAAGAAGTCTATAAAATGAACAATACAAACGTAGATATTAAAACATTACTCAAAGCAGCCATGTATAGTATCGTCATAGTGGTTACCTTCAAGATGATATTTCTCCACTAGCATATCAGCATTATCCCATAATTCATGAGCGCCAATAAGATTCATAGCGCTGCCGCACGTTTTCTGCATATTTGAGTACAAGTTGCGCGGAATGGTGGTCATGATTTGAGTAGGATGATGGTGTGGAGACGGGTGTAGCGATGAAGATGCCGCCGGAGACGACGTTGGCGAGTGAGGCGACGGTGTGCTCAGTTGGGGACTACTAATAACTGGAGGTAGCTCTATCGTAGGATGCCGTTGAAAATGATCCTGTAAATACTGCACCATATCCTTCGTCTCCCGCATTTTAATTTTGAAGAGTACTGTAGGACAACATTGATTGGCACCGCATGCTGCAAAGTAGGAATATGTTCATATTAAATTACATCAATGGTGCAACCAACCAAAGCAACATGTGAAAACAATATTTGTAGTTACGAGAAAGGCGCCATACCTAAGTACAATAATTTTGGCCTCGACAGGATTCGAAAAGTCTGCGCCTCTGTTTCGAAATCTGCTGCCAATGTAACGAATAAGAACCAAAGTGTCTTTGTACATTGTAAACGCGGCGGTGGAACCAACGGTACGATCGCGTTCCATAGAGATACCAGTCAAGATGAAGTACAAGCCTGCCTCTAAGTACACCGATGCTTGCGTTGTACTCACTCTCTCGCCGTCAGCCTTATGTTTCAATCTTTTTGCCTCCTCCAAGTAGCTATCCTGGTCCCTGAGGTTGTTTGAACAAAAAGAAAGTAAAGAATGAATGAATGAATTTGGCGTTACTATTCCTCACAATCTAAGTGGATAATTTCTTACCGGTTACAATAATCTTCCAAGTGATCTGTCTTCTCGAAATAACTATAGTACACAGGTTGTGGAGGTACCACTGGGGAAGGAAGATGCGGAGGGTTCAAGGACGAGTCGGGGGCTTGTACCAAGTCAGATTCTACTGGAGGTGTTCGGGTTGTGCTCACCGATACAGAATCACACGGCGTGTTCGAGAAACTAAAGCCGAGAACGTTGGAAGAAACTTCACCACACGCGGTTTCGTCTTCCACCTAGATACAAAGAGATGCGTCATGCAAAATGAATCGAGAACTGCGCCATGTGACTCAATAAAGATTTATAACACAAGGCATACCTTGGAATGAGAGTCAGGTTCATGTTTCGTCTTAGTTTTCTTTGGTGACGATGACTTAACCTTTTTGGATTTGGACCGCTTCTTGGTTCTTAAGTCTTTCTCTGAACACAAGGAGGAAGCATCGGGGGGAGGACGACCGGGAGGAGGATTATGGGCCACAACTACTGTTTCCTTTGCATCTTTAGCATGGTCACTCGAGCTGCCCACACGACTAGAATTGTGATGAACTCTTTTGAGACACGGATCTGCATTGCTAATGGAAGCGCCAGGTGGTTCTTTTATTGTCTTCGCTCCTTTCAGTTCAGAACTACTCTCCTTTTCTACTTTAATCGGTGGTGGAGGAGGAGGAAGCAAAGCAGGTGGTGGGGGCATAGGTGCTGGCATCGACGTCGAGCCAAGGCTAGGTTTTCTCTTCAACTTGTTCAATTGGATTTTCACGACCAAAGACGAAGACATCATTGACATTTTGTCTTTGCTCGGTCCCGCGTCATCTTTCCCTTTCACAGCTGGAGGAGGTGGTGGTGGTAAAAGTACTGAAGCGTTTGAATGTGACGATGACGACGAAGATGACTTTCCCGACGACGAACCTTGCACAGGTCCTGCATTTTTTTGGTTTTTCTTTCCGTGTGAAGTCCGGGATGACGAAGATGAGGATGAGTCCTTTTCTCTACTAGTTGTCCCCTCCTCCCCTCTCCGTTTAGAGGATTTCTCATTCCCACTCAGTCCAGGATTCGGTTCCGTCTCGCCATTGTGTGCGTCATTAGACCCACCCGATGTTTCAGAGGATTTGCTCTTCTTCCCACTATCTTTGGCTTGTACACGGTTTGATTTCGTGCTTCCACTCAATGCGACACTATTTGAGCCAGAGCTACCGCCAGCACTACCACTTCCTCCAGGAAGAGTCAGGCTGCCACTATTCAGACCAGTTCCGTTCGTATTCGGAGCTGCCACCGAAGATGGGGACTTGCCCAACTCATTTGTATCACCTTGTGTCGGACTATCCTTCCTATTGTTGCCACGAAACACCTTCAGAAGCGTCTCATTTTTATTTCTATCAGAAACTACGATATTCTTGTTCTTTTTCCCGTTCGCCGTTGCCGCGGAAGCCGCTGCAGCAGCGCCCGCGACACTTTCAATAGATGCCTCTTCAGCACCGCCTTTAGGCTGTTGTGCGCTACTTCTTTCAGTGGAAGACGAGCTACGCTTGCGTTTTCGCTTCCCAGCACCAGCAACACTATTTGACTTGTTGTCATTTTCAGCTACCACTGACGCGCTGCTACCTTTACTCCCTGCGTCCTTCTTGCCCTTCACGGGTTCCTCTTCACTACTACTACTGCTTAGAGACTTATTAACCGGGTTGTTGGTCGAATTGGACTTGGACGAATTAGTCGATGCAGGAGGCTTTGGAGGAGGATGCAACTCACGTTTTTGGCTCTACAGCACCACTACTTCTTGTCGTCTTCCGTGTAACGGGTGGTGCAGTCACTGGGGTGTCCAAGGGGCTTAGAGATTGCGATTTGTTGTAGTGCGAAGTGGACGATGAAGACACAATGGAGTCCGTTTTGGCAGGTGCGTCTCCAGGGGATGTTTCAGAGTTGATTGCGTTAACCTGATTTGCATTTGGTTTTGTATCCTACAAATACAAATAGATGAGTATGAGCCATGAGTATAATAAGTTGTGTAGTGCGCCTGATCCAGGCTTAACTGCCAAGCGTATGATAGTCTGTTGATTACCTTTGGAGATTTCGCAGCCCCAAGGGTATTGGTAGCATTAGCATCGGTCCTACGTTGTATAAAAGCTCCTAGGCCCCATCTCGTCGGAGAAGGCTACAAAAATATTCACATCAAAACATTAGTAAGTGCAAAATACAAAGGAGAGCAGGTCCCGATTAAAATGTCATCGAATCTGACCACCGTCCCAAAAGTAAAAGCAAAAATTGATTGAAATTTGTTATTCTAGACGAAAAAAGTTTCTATTGTAAATGTCCAATTTTGATTTTCTTTGTGACATAACCGCGTATTTGGGACACTGCAAAACTCCAAGTGAATTGCCCGTTGCAGTACGTTGCAGTCAGCAAATTCATCTGAGCGAAGTTGTCACCTGCCGGGCACCTTCAAGAGTGCCATCGTGACCCCAATCATCCGACAATGAATTCAATTTCTAAATGTACCATTTGTAAACTTAACTTCCATGGAAAACTTTCTTATTTCTAGTCAAACAAGAATCAATTTAGCGCAATAAAAAATGGTGTTCCCGCGATAATCATACCGGTAGCTATTGCGCTTGTACAAATTTCTAGGTCGTTTGGTCAAAACTGTGTTATCCGCATATAATATACTCTATTTTTCCTCTAAAATAAGTATTTTCAATCAATTTTTACTTTTGCGATGGTCACCGTATTCGCATGAATATTAATATCCGTCTCTCTCAATTATCAAAATCCCAGAGTTCACGATACATACCGTGTTTGGAGTTATTTTCGGAATAGTTGCATCAACTTTCTCTCCTCCAGTTTGACTTCCACTACTTGAATCCTCCGACTACAGAATCACTTGTTTCCGAATCGTAGCTGGAGCTACTATCACCGCTCGAGTCCATCCTTTGCACAGTGGAAGGCACATCCGCCATTTCACCTAAGATTGATCTAATCAAACAAAAATTTACATGAGTAAATCCAATCCAAAGCATACAATCGACTAGCCTAATAAAATTAATGGTATACTTACTGTACTGAAATTCTTTCTTCACTTTTCGAAGACTGTACGTAATCAAAAGAAAGCAGAGATTATTTTCACTCATCAAATTTAGATCACAGTGGGTTTAATGTTTTATTTGACTTACTCGTCGTTGTGTATGTAATTTTTTCGCAGGGTTTTCTTTCACAGGCGTCTGGATTGCAGTCAAAGGAGCAGTAACATCCATCATTTCCTGGGATAAAACAATTCATTCAGTTTATGGACAAGCCAAGAAGGAAAATACTCTCATAAGAAGGCCTTCGTAGTTCTAAAGAGGGACTAGAAAGTGGGGCTACTCTGACTGTGCTCTGAACACAAAATTTTCATACGAAAATATTTATAAATACGAAATATAGAGTTATTCATTCATTATTAAGTTACATTGAAAAGGAGGGGTTTTAGTACAGGAGCCTTAATTACTATTTACATAAAACGATACTAATATTAAAAACTGCATACCTTCAACATGCTCTCGATCTCCAGCTGACTATCAGCCTGAAATTTAAAAGTTATAAAACAATAAATAAAAATTATCGAGTTATCAAGCGTGAATAATCGCCTGTGTGTCCAAGTCTTAAGTTGGTCACATCCCTGTACGCTAATAAACTATACAAAACGTGAATGAAAGCTGTATGATACATAAAAATACATGCATGCGATATGATCTTTCTCCTGACTCCATAATCTGTACACACTGAAGAGGCGGATTGTATTCAGCAACTTACACGTTCGAGAGCTGGTTTCCGGTTGGAAGATGCATGTCTTGAATTTTTGTCGTCAGCACCACTCACACTTTCAATAAACGAATCCTTTGTGTTCACCAATAAAGCATTAGTTGCAGTCTTGTTAGCACTGGAAAATCTGTCCTCTCCGCTCACTTCAGTCACTGCAGTCGGTGGAGCACTGTTAGCACTAGCACTGCCGTTGTTATTACTACTGTTATTATTAACGTTTAAAGCAGTTTGACGCACTTGATTACTGTTACTAGCACTGTTTCCGTATGAGTTTGTGAGGGAACCTCCGCCACCCAAGTTGGAGTGACTTTGTCCGCCAGAAGGAGGCGGCGGCGGCGGTGGTGCAAGTAAAGCGTTCCCGTGGCCAGAAGGGTGTGATGACTGGCTTTGGGAACCACCTTTTTGTTGGCTATTTCCTGAAGACGATCGAAAGCTGGAGGAATATCCCGAAGATTGTTGGTAGTTATAAGAATCCGATGAAGAATTGTTGGTAAGACTATTAGAGGTGCTGGTCGAGTTGTTAGTGGAGTTAGTCCCTGATGCAGACGATAGCGGGTAAGGTCTGTGGTGACTTTTCACAGAAGAGTCGGACGAGTTCTTTTGTTGGCTAGACGAATACGAAGAAGCAGGATAGTGCGAAGACTTATTGCTACTGTTATGATTCTCGGAATGACCTGTAGCCAGCGATTGTGGAGGTTGGCGGCTTGACACTGGAGTTCGTGGAAGGGACCCTTGATCTACACCAATCAAATTGAAACCTCGACTGGAAGCGTTATCAATAATTAAATGGCGGACTGTGTCAAAGTTTCCCAATGTGTTCGCAATTTGGGCAGATGTCGAATCATCCACTGACGGTTTCACCTACAAATTTCATGACCATACACCAACAACATAAATCTTAGCTTCTGCCTTCCAATTTCAAACATTCATTAATCTACTAATTTCCACAAATACTCACCTTCACAGGAGCATGAAACAAATCCTGGGCACCTACAATGATCTCCTTCTCATCATTTGGAAGCATCTGCTGCCGTTCTTGCCGTTGCTTTTCCCTCAGTCTGTCTCTGTCTCGCTCTAAAACATCATAATTATAGACAAACGTTTATTTTCCAAATCCTCCTCCTCCTATCGACTTTCTCTTTTTCTGTTCCACAAAATAAAACTGCACACAATAACAAAAAAAAAAGTATCCCCACAAAACACTTACTACCACACTGGAGAATATGGTAATACGTCGGGTGAAAGCAAAACTAAGAACTGGCGACAAAAGCATTCTCGCCACACACTCAAGAATTCTAAGTTCATAGTTAGATGCCACACAAAAGGTCCTGTACAGTGATTTTCTTCGCCATGCACACACATATTGGCTACTCATTATAGTTTTCTGGTTATAAATCCCCCACAACGAATTACAATTACAACAATTAAATCCTAGACATATTTCAGTCCCAAGTTCATTTAGATTCTTCCTATTGACCCTTACAAATTCTATGCTCACTGGATGTATAACCTCAGTGGAAAAGTCAGGCGATAAGTTACATATTGCAGGTATCGTTGCGTTGTTAGTTTCTTTGAAAATGCTTAATTATTTTTTAGCTTGTCTTCCCTTCTTAAGAAAGATAATAAAAAGGTAGGTTTAGTAATGCATAAAGAAAGTGTTATAAAAAGTAGAAGTAGTTGATAATGTACAAAAAGAATTTGAAGGGCTCATGCAAAAACACGCGTGCAAAAATAATTGTTGTTATTGGCAGAACTAAGCAAGACCTTACCTTCCTGATCGAAAGCATTACTTGTGTTAAAATAATAAGATCCTATACGTGTCTCCATGATTTTTTCGGCAACAAGAGGAACAGTGTACTTGTTCTACAGGAGCTGTCAGAAAGTAAAAATTTTTATGTTGGTATTAAGGTCAGAGGAACATCACTAAATAAACAAAAGATGGGGAAATACTGAGAAACTTTTTTAAGAAAATAAGATTTAACATAAGATTCCAAACGATTTAAATTGAAATTTTAAATTGAATCAAAGTGAAAATCCAAGTCCATTGAAAAAAAGAAATAGAAGATGTTTTTGAAGAATCAGTTTCAAACTCTTTTTAAATAGAAATAGTAAATGGAGAAAAGAAAGAAAAATATCAACTGAAAAATGGCTTTTCAAAAAGATTCCCTATCAGTTTTTTTCAACACATATGGCTACCGGTTCTCTATACAAGTGTTGAAAGTTTTACCTTTTAAAACTAGTAAGTAAAAAAGGAAAAAGTATTTAACGGCATTAATCCGTACCGCAGCGGTAGATTTTTTTCCAGTCAATAGTGAAAGAGCTCAAGATTGATAAAATTTAAATTGACATCTCCGATAGGCGATAACTATTATTGTTCAATCAATAGAAAAGTGTAATTAAACGTTATTCTTCAATTCTCTTTTAATGGCTTTGACTATTATGTTTGTGCAGAATACAATTGACAATAAGTATGGTATCCGATTAGTTTAAAAGAAAACCTCACAATGAACTTGTATTGAGAAATTAAAAACGAACTGTGACTGTAGTAACATAACTAAGGTTGTATGTTGTAATGAATATAATTTTCTTCGAATATTCAAATTACCAGAAAAGTCTTAATAACCCTAAAAGTAATCGTTAATAGGGCAATGCCTTTTTATTTCTGTAGAGGACTCTTAAGAAATGAAATTAAAAAGGATACAGTTAATTATTATACTCGGTGGATTTGTATTATTGTTCCTTTACAAATGGCAAACTAATTTGAAATAAAGATACTTTACCGCGGAAGTCCGACTTCTTCTTCATAGACAGAATTCTGTCTGCAGCTGGCAGTAGAAGTTACCAACTATCAATTTGCTTGTAACTAGCCAATTTAAATGTTTCTTTTACAGGTTATGCATTCCTCGCGGAATTTATTCAAAATATAAAATAAAAACTGATAACTGCAAATAACTTATATTCTATACTAAGTAGGAAAATGTCATTGGTCTAAAGTCTTTCAGCTTGCGAAAAGCTGTTTTCTACTCCGTAAGACAATGGTTTTTCACAAGGACAAGTTGAAACTCAAAGGAATTTTTAAAAAAATTGTAGACCAGAACATTTTGCATGTCTGAGCTTGTTTCGTTTGAATGTGTCGCTTAAAATATTCGATTCCTTTTGGGTTCCAGGAGGAGCTATTATCACTTCTGTAAACGTTGCCTGACTGAAGCGTCCTCAGAGCAGAGGCCGCTCAAGCTATACAAGCAGAGTTAGATGCGCACACTTTCTTCCTGCATGCTTGGGTTTCTCCTGGAACACTACAGCTACTCTAAGTCAACTTAATGCAACTTTCTTGGCGCACTTGTTAGTTTGCGAAAATACACTTGAATATGGCTGGCCATGACTAAATATCCCTAGGTCTGAGGTATGATTGATATACAAAAATTAAACTGATATCGCCCGCTTTCAAACTTGTTAGGAATGAGAGCTAGTGGGAAACAAGTTAAGGATTACTACTCTGGTATGTCAAAACGGTGAAAGTTATCTCTTGAGTGTGTGCCTTTTTTTCATAAATCAAAAGTCAAAAAAACGAATTGAATATTTAGGAAATAAATGGATGATATTGAATTGAATTTATTAAATGAAAATATAATATTTACCTCTGGCAGACTGTTTATTTGGAATGCCATCATGACGAGATGAGCCTCGCAGCATATTTTACCAGTTGCTGGAACATTGATCCTCTATGCCTAGGCTCTCTGAAAGAGTCACAGGCTCCTCTTTATTAGGACATCGGTGGACGAGGTGGGTTTTTTTTTTCTTTTGCTCGGTGTTTATTTGCACTAAACGTATGATCGCGATGTGACTCAAAGTTAAATGGGAAACTGAAGACAAACAAGGTACAAGTCTATCCTCTCAACAAAAACTATACTTTTAAACAATCAAACCAACCTGGTTCATGAACTTTTTTTTCAAAAACGGAAGGAAAGAGAGAGAGGATCTCTGTATGTAGATAGTTATATTACATTAGTTTTGATAAATATTATATTATAACAGTTGATTTTTTACAGGTGTCTCCTGAGAAACATAAAGGTATATTTTCATATAGTTTCGAAATGATATACAATTTAGTTGAGAATGGACCTTGCGCAGGAACTACCAGCGAGCACCCGTGGAAATATAAAAGAATTAGTCCCTTCGACAACGTCACAGGTATTCCTTTCCTCCAGGAAAGAGCTCAGATCCTTCTTTTGGCAAACTCTTATAATAAAGTCACTGTATCGTCAAGTTTTTTATATGAAAACAATTAACAATCCTTTCACAAAACTTTCTCGTCACTGTCCCTGCTAAAAATCCCGTTGGTATTTATACAAAAAAAGTTCCACCTCTCTGTTTATGCAGTACACAGTAACAGTGTTTTTACGCGGAACACGGCTACTTTCATATGGCGATTCTTTCCCCGGTGGTTGATTCTTCAGTTACAAAGTTTGTTATAAGGTTCCTTTTTAAAGTTTCCAGCACACGGTCGCAAATATTCTGATGTGAACGTATAAACTTGCAATTTTTTTTGCTGGGCTGATATATTTTGTTTGTTAGATCCAAACTTTGCGTATGTGGGATCTCTCTCTCTCTCTTTCTATCACTTTATTAGATAATTATAATAAATAATTATGAATGTGTATGTACTTTAATTGAAGAACAAAATAGAAAGATGTGAATGTGATGTTGATGATGATTATGAGGAGATGATGGTCTTTAGGTTTTAGGGAAGTTTAGATTGTTCGCTACTGCTGTTGCATTTTTACTTTGACTGTGTAAAAGTATTCTGTGTTTTTGTGTGTGTGAATGTGTTTCTCCTTTCTGGTATTTCTATATCTCACCGTCTACAACATACTTCATATTACTTTTTTCGCTACAAAAAGATATATTGTAAAAGTAGTAGTTGTAGTTTAGCACTACATCTCTCCGTCTTCTTCTCCTCGTCACTTCTTTTTACTTTTGGCAGATAATATTATGCCAATGCAACTAGGAACGACGGATACCCCTCTACTAATAACATTTATCAGGAATATATCTTATCTAGGTTTCTCTCTGAGACCTTTTTACATGCAACAGAAGCTGAGGCAAAAAAGACAAACTCGCAGTATGAAAATCATGTTGGTTTGTACTCATGCTAAGTACACATTCAAAAAATAGAGACTAGTTAACTTATATATTTCCTGAGAGTCTTCTCTATGTCCTGAGTATGGATGGCAGCGAAAAAAAAAACAATAACATTATTGCATTGCATTTTCTTATGGGTAGCCAGTAAGTAGCTAACATGAACGACGAATCAACCAGAGAATGAAAAAGACTTGCAGTAGGAGCGCTTGTAAGCACATCCAATGTCAGGAACGGGAAAGAATAGAGCTCAAGTATGGCACCAATATTTTAGGGTACAGGTATTTTCAGGTGAGCCGTTCATTGATTAAAGCTTGTCTGTATGTCTGTAGAGGAATGAGATAAGTTCTGAGCTGCTTGAGACGTTGTTGTGGTCATCCTTATATGCATTTAATCTCATAATGCCCCAAATTTTGTTTGTGTTGATATAAAACTGATGGCATTACCTTTGGTTTTCTCTAACTAGAGAGTCATACACAATCTTGTAAAACATTAAGTTTGACATTTTTGTTCATGGAAATCGCTACTCGGACGGATTCAGTTCCTGCGTAAATGATATTTTTTTGAGTATTTTGTATGTTCGTAGAAGGAACAGTAGAACCGCATCGCCGTCGTCGGGCGACGTGACATAAAAAAAGACTCATATAAACTATACTACGGTAGTATTACTACCAGAGTTTTATCCACTACAT
The DNA here is from genome assembly GCA_036561885.1 of Salina celebensis. Classification (NCBI taxonomy): domain Eukaryota; kingdom Metazoa; phylum Arthropoda; class Collembola; order Entomobryomorpha; family Paronellidae; genus Salina; species Salina celebensis. Next base: position 13,877 of record JAAXOA010000862.1, read on the forward strand.
TCATTGCGAGTCCCTTATACATTATTTGAAAATACACTAAACAGACAGTTCCCAACTCCTCTCTTGTTGGCCTGAGCTCATCTCGTCTACGTCTTGCAGAGAATACATCGCAAGGATTTTCCCTACCATTAAGTAAGCAAGTATACAATATCCGCCAATATGATACTAATATGCAGGCCCCTACTTTATATAAAAAGACCTTTAATACAGGAGCTCATGTAAGATCGCATTCGCGTAAAATACTTCCAGCCCTTCTCATCTTTAATGTGCTACTATCAAGTTTCTCAATGCATTCATATGTTTCGCCTTCATCATCTCATTCTCTTGATACAGAAACGTGTGCGTATTTATAAAAGAACGCAGTTACCGCACACTTACTTCCATTTCTTGTATACTCAATGCACGAAACAAGAGTACATTTTTAAGCGAAGGTAGATTGCCACCAAAGAGAAACAAGATCATCAACACCATCCATATGAATATCTCTGATTCCTATGGTCTTCTTGATCACTCCTACTTGTTCTTTTTTTAAGACAGAGAGAAGGATTTTTGTGTGTTATTTCGCCTCCTCTTCTCGTCTTTTGATACTTTTTTTTCAAGTCCATTACATATGGGGCTTTTGTAGTACTACATTATTACTTATCTACTCGTTTCCCTCTCAGCTACTCTAATAGCAACGGTTTCTAAAGAGACAAACAGCTCAAAAGTATATTACAGATCATCCTGTTTCACAAAACGGTCATACGATGACTTTTTTGTTTGTACAAGGGAAGGAAGGAATGACAATAAAAATATAGGCATCAAGCACTATTTAAACAGGTAATGGCTACCTTGAGATGAACACATGCAAAAAAAGTTGCACATAAAAAGACAGTTGAAAATGAGAATGGGTAAAAATATGTAGCCCTTTTTCATTTACATAACACAAGACGAGTTTCACACGCTGAAGGTAGCTGTCAAGTGCTCTATTTAGTAGTGCATTATCCTTTTCAAGAGTATCTGTCACATCACAACCAAATGCGAATTGTTCCCTTTCAAGACATCCTTTTCAGGTAGATATAACACACATGGTCATAATTATCATCAAACACAAACATTGATTGCCTTTACGATGATGACTGAAAACATGCTTAAATCTGTGCCTGTCTGCTGACTGCAGAACGTTTCAGCTGTGAACGTGTACAAGAGAGCTCGTAAGCATGGTATACTTTTGACGTGGTTTGCGCGTTGATTTACATTTCCTCATTTAGACAAGACGATCCTCTCATATAATATGTATATAAGGTCATAAGCCTGAGTTTTTTATATATAAAAACCCAACTTTCACTGGTTATCTTATAGGTATACAGTTTTTGGAGCAGTTATACAACCATTTACACACGTATCCTTCTCCCTCCAAGAAAAATAGGTCTGGCTTCCTCCCGATAAGTGGCTCTTGTTCATACAGTCAACGGTAATTACATTAGTATTATAACTACTATGCTACGCCGTAAACCAGAATGTATCAGTAGCCGGAGGAAAAAAAAAAGACTTGTTGACCAATTCGTTCGATTCCCTTCTGTTCCGCTCGCGCAAGATTTCTACTAGTTTCATGCTAACATGATGTCTATCTGAAATGCTAAATTATTATGATATAAAAAGGACTCCAACTTTGGATCTCTTATTTTCTAACACCTTTTCTTTTTAAGCAGAAAAAATCTTTGTGATGATCACCACTAAAAATGTTACCCGTTTTTCCTCCCTATCCGGTGACTTGTAAGAAATTTGTTTATGAAGGGATATAAAAAAACCTCTCTAGATTTCTTTTCCACACTAGCGTCGTTGTTTGCAGCTTGTGTGAAATGTTTTTGTTTTTTTTTCCTATATAATATTACATGGCATATTGAAGAAGACAGAACTGAGGCTGCTTTTTTTGTACAAAAAAAGATCATGGTTTGTCAGACTGTGTTTCTATATTCCTATTTTTATTATTCTGTGTGTAACACCAGCGTATATAACGCACAAGGCGTCTATGATGATGATCTTATTGACGAAACTCTTATTTTGGGGTAATTTCTTTTTTTTTGCTACGTGTAAAGATCATGAAAGAAGCACCCGTGTGGATGATTCCTTAGCGCTAGCTGTGACTCTGTTTTGTTGCTAATCGTAAATGATGATGTCGATAATAAGCACATCTGAAGCGTGTTGCGTTTTCGGAAATGCTGAAAGGCTGTAAGAAGGCTTTAAAAGAAAAAAAAATACTTGATCAGTCATGGTATTTTGTACTATTCGATGCCATATTTCACAGCTTTTTTGTTTTGTTTCACTGAATAAAAGTGACTGTATATTTTAAAGAAGATTGTATATCTGTCTTTCAAAAAATAACACAGATAATTCCATTATTTTTGTCATTTATTGCACAGGAGGTATGTCTCTGGTGTAGGTGTGCATTATCAAAATGTGCAATATATTTAATGGTCGCGTTTTTCTAGAATAAATTAATCTTAGGCAAAACTGCTTGATAGGTTTGTAATATAGCATCTCTGCACAGTATTGATAGTAAAGTGGTAGTCTGTAATGCAACTATGCAGTCGTTAAATTTATCTATTCCATTTAATTAGCAATGTGCCAGAAAAAGACTAGATGAAATAAAACACACACCTGCATACTTCACATATTGACGATTTCAGTCGACGCTGTTGTGACATTGAAGCATCAATACTACATACTGTGATCAGAGAGTCTCCATGTAGTGGCAGAGAGAGAACGTGCATTGAAGGTTACATAAGTTGAAGATTCGCCTTAAGAGACTTTAAAAAAAGGAAACATCTTAAGCATGTTTTTCTTGTTCTTGTCACAAGCCATCGACAAATGTTTTTCCAAGATGCATAAATATTACTACGCTTTCCTCCCGTCATCATCACAGCGAAAGAAGGACTTTCCGTTATTATGTACAACTGCCTGTACGTATATGTACTAAGTACGCTTATTGTTGAAATTTATGTTTTTTGACCATGTTTTTTGTGCTCGTTGTGATATGAAGCAGGATGTAAGGAACGCTTGAATAGGAAGCGACTCGGCAACGAACGCAGATATATCCTAAGAAAAACATGAAAAATGAAATGAACAATATACCATGGCGACATGTGGTTTTTTGTTTAAAATCTTACAGGTAACTATGAAGATTTTTCAGCGGCTGGACTTTTTAAATTTTACGGATTTGTCCAGATTGATTAGGGATAATATGAATTTAAGCCGGACAAACTATGCCAGTATCCTTAAAACTAAAAAATAAATGAATCGACGAGAAAGAAAAGTGTCATGCCAAGAAAATGGCTATTTTTTGTGCTCGTTGTGATATGAAGCAGGATGTAAGGAACGCTTGAATAGGAAGCGACTCGGCAACGAACGCAGATATATCCTAAGAAAAACATGAAAAACGAAATGAACAATATACCATGGACTATGGCGACATGTGGTTTTTTGTTTAAAATCTTACAGGTAACTATGGAGATTTTTCAGCGGCTGGACTTTTTAAAATTTAAGGATTTGACGAGATTGGTCAGGGATAATATGAATTTAAGCCGGACAAACTATGCCAGTATCCTTAAAACTAAAAAATAAATGAATCGACGAGAAAGAAAAGTGTCATGCCAAGAAAATGGCTACTTGTGAATTCAAAAAGCACAATTTTAATGTTGAATAAGTTGATTTTCAAGACCAATTTTGAATTTTGTATACAATCAACATCAGATTGCAAAAGATGTACATATTTACGATATAAACTAAAAAAGAAATAGTTATTTTTTATCGTCAAATGCCATCATGAGCGCAGACAACACCGTTCTGTATCAACCATAGTACAGCTAGGGAAAAAAAATCCTTGATAAATCTAGAGACGTCATATTTTAAATACCTACTCATCTCCTCAATCGCATTCACTATCCTGACCATCTCTCTCGCATCGACAGAGCATCACGTTAGCTTTGTTAAATAGTAGGATTCCATTTCTGATAGAGAGTAAAGTACTGCTTTTAGTTAAAACCTCAAAGACATAGGTAATCTTTGAGCAAAAAAACAGACAAATTGGGCACGATAAAAAACCATTTTGCACGGTATGTAATGCACTATCTCCTCTCTAGAAAATGAATGCTAACACGGAATATCTATACACTATAAGATGATGGTTTTTTTGTTCAATCTGTCCAACAACCCATATTGACACATTTATTAAAAGTCAACGTACCGATTCTTACTTTTAAAATATCTTTGTTTCTTTACTACGGTTTCTGATCCTCTGCCTAAAGGAATCTATAACATACCTACTTGAGATCTGACATGAACCTTGTTTAATTCAATGCAATCTTAAGACATTTAAACTTGCGCAAGAGCTGGCCCCACCAAGAGGTATTGATACAATTTGCAAATATCGTCATCAATGCAGTTGTGTTGCAACACATCGTCTTTCCCGATTGCCATGTTGGCTTAATACTATTTCTATATAAACGATTATGTATTGTGTTATAAGTTGTTTGGTCATATTTTGGACATTTTTTAATCAATTAGAACATAAGCATCAACGTTTATTCAGAGACAAGTAACAGTCTTGACCCTGCTTCCTCAAGAGAGCGATATTAAATTGTAAAGGTCAGTAATTAATTGAATTAAAAGTCGTCAACGCTCATGTAAATGGGTTAGTACAAATAAAAACTCATTCATACCCAGTAAATGAAGAGAGTAGCGTTAATGCAAATGTAGGTAGCAGTGGACTGCTTGCGGGATAGAAGAAATAGTAAAATTCTTTAAGAATGAGTTTTACGCGTTTGAAATAATAAAGATACACCTGAGGTATCTTTCTTACACTGAACACCACCACTGCCATTAAGATGACGGCGAAATGTATGCCGTTTTTTAATGCATACCTTTAAGATTATTGACCAATTCCTGTTGGCGTGTACGCAATGTTATGCGAGACTTTGTGTTGACTTTGGTTTCTTGCTTGCAAAAATGTAAGAGTCGATTTAAAAAATATATATGAAGCTGGTAAACAGAAA
>JAAXOA010000863.1:0-18906 GCA_036561885.1 Salina celebensis
CCATTAGCCCTATTTTCATAGAATTTAACTTCTACAAAATCCTGAACCCCAATATCTTGTAAGTTATCTTGAATGTCCTTGTCTGACGTCCACTAAAACATACATAAACATTTATGTAAGATCAATCAGTTTCTTTCTTTGTTTCACATACTATACATCAATGACACTGTCTGTGAATGAAATCTAGCGATCACCCTAGTGACGTAAACTTCCCCGAAACAAACTCAACATAGAGACGGACGTGCCAGCATTTCAACTATTGCAAAATCAGATTTTCTTTATGGGGGAGATTTCGTCACTAGCGAATATCTTGGATGCTCTCTAGATTTCATTCACAAACAGTGTCTTTGGCTTATACTTAACGACAGTTCAAGCTCACCCATGTCAGGTTTCCAATGTATACTTGATGTTTCCTCAATGGCTGAATGCCTTCCTTATGGTCTCCTGAAGAATTAGACTTCGAGGACACGTTATTGGAAGTGGATGCAGATGCCGAAGGACTGGATTCTGCTCCTGGCTCTCCACTTTCGGAATCCCTTCTTCCAGATGAATTGGTAATGACATCATCATAAAGATCAACTCCTTCACCTCCAAACTCGTCTTGCTATAGATCAAAGAATTTAAATACAAAAATATGCTCGTAGTCGTGGTTTTTAATAAAAAACTTACCGAGTTGAAGTCTTGCTCTATGTCGTCTGCGTATAAATCAATATCCACGCCTTCTGCAGTCATTTTGTTATATATATCCAAATTATCCTCTAAAGTAACTTATTTCAACTTATTTGACAAGAAAGCCGCTACTCAATCACAAACTTTATCTGTAACAAGTCAAATACAATTACACATCAACACTTGTGAAAATGTGCCTCAAATTTAACTGTACCGTTATTAAAATTCTAGTTTCCATACTTTTCCATTTAAAAGTCGCCCTATGACTACGCCAGGTTACATTATGCATCCGGACATCGGAACACTACCTGAATCAAATCCTATTCTACAATTCTCCTATAACACCTTTTAACGACTGTATTTCAGTCACGTCTTCGTAATAATTTGCTTTTGCATACACTTTATTTCCGAACTTTTCATATAACTAAACTAACAATTAACCTGCCATTTTCACAGAGCTTGTTCTAAATCAGAGTAACAATTTGGCTTATCTGTGAGGGAGTACAAAACAATCCGGTGTAGCTTGACGGGCTCTTCGTTGCCTCTTTTCATAGCATGTCTCTCCAGCTAGATGTATGGCACATTCAGCAAAATTTAATATTTACAGGAGTACTGGGACAATGTTGGAGCGTGTTTTTAATAGTAGCTTCTGATTCATGCACCCAAACAAACTTCTTTCCTGAGTGCATTTACACAAGTTGGTTTTTGTTTTCACAGAGGGTATCGAGTCACTCCATTCGAGTTGATGTTTTCTTACCAAAACCTATGTTGTATGTCATTTCTCTAGCCTAACTTTGTCCGCCGCCTCGCAAAAGTTACTAAAAATTCTATTCAATGGAGAAACAACAAAAATGTTTTAGGATAGAATATCATCCTCCAATCTTGTTTATGTTGTATGTGGAGTTTTGTTCTCATGAAAATCATAAACGAACGAATGGCTGGATTTGGTAGTACCTGTTATGGAAAGGAACACGATGGGGTTTTAAGACTACACATTTTTTGCTTCGGATGAAGTTCTGGAGCTGGGTCACTTTAAGTGTTTCCTGGATTCATCCATGCGTTTTTACGCGTAGTGATGAAGTAATAAAAGTGAAAGTTGATTGGACTCGCAATAATTGATTAATGAATGGAGTGATGAATGGTTTTGAAAAACAAAAATTAACTGCCTTTAATTCTTGATTAATAAAAATTTAAATGCATAATATGAAAAAGGAAAAGTATAAATTGCATCATGATATGTTTTCCAGGACCTGTAAATTGTTGTTTTGAATATGTTCGAAACTTGACTTTTTTCAGCGTCTTTCCAAGGCAACCAGGTTAATATTGAAATGTGCAAAAATTGCTTAAGAACAAACCTTCAATGCGTTATGTTTGTAGTTACTTTTTAAAAAATTGCTTTCATCTATCATCTATGAAAATTCCATGTGTCGATCAACAAGCCCTTTGTTTATCTATTTTTATCGTCCTTCGGACCTTTTCAGAGTACTCAGGCCCTGTCCGTAAGATATTGCACCTTTTCTGAAAAATATTGTAAGTAAGTCGATCAACGAGCCCTTTGTTTATCTATTTTTATCGTCCTTCGGACCTTTTCAGAGTACTCAGGCCCTGTCCGTAAGATATTGCACCTTTTCTGAAAAATATTGTAAGTATTCTTGCTTGTTTTTTTCAGACGAGAAGCTAGATCATCGACAAAGCCAAAAATGTTTTTTTCAGCTCTCTCTCGCCACTGGCTGTAGAAGGTTTATCCTTGCAGTCCGATTTGCTTGGCTGGTGTGTAGTTATTCCCAGCTTCTCCGTCGTATTTGCAGGCTCTCCACTGCATCCTCAAATAGCGCTCTCTGCCGCCAAACCAAAAATTTGTGTGGACTCTTGTTTACATCGCTATAGCCTAGCTGACATCCTCTCTCTTCTTGTGGATGGATACCAACCAAGTGTATTCACAGTTGAACACTACCAAACTACCCCCCACAAACTACTAGCCAGGCTTTCGAAGAATTAGTTTAATTGCGTTTTTCTGGAATAGTGTTTCATGGGAGACGTTTGACGTTTGTGAAAGTATTTAAAAAAATAGGTGGATGGTGTGAAGTTTTCTAAACAGTTGGTGAGGGGGTGAAAATAATTGAAGTATGGATGAGATGGCGTCTCCAAACAATAACGTGTCAAGTAATAGTGCTAGTACAAATGAAGGTCAACAAGTTGTGGTTCAAGCTCCTCAGGTAAAGATAAGTTGTATTTAAAAATTAAAACTCCTGATGGTTCGTTGGTTTTAAAGTAATTTAATGTATTCCTGGACTGAATGACAGGTGGTAACTGCACTTGGCGGTGGTGGAACACAACCAATCGTAGTGCAAACTATTGGCCAGCCGACACTTCAAAGTGCGATTCCACAAGCAATACAAGTGTTGCCGATAGGGAGTTTGGGGAATTTACAGGTATTATATAGGTGTCATCGGAAAGCTGATGAATGGAAGTTTTAATGATGGGATTTTGGATATTAATTTAGGGGACACAGTTAATCCAAACTGCAGATGGACAAACATACATTTATCAACCTGTTGCCATGGACCAAACGGGGCAAGGCTCACAAAACGCGGTGATTGGGTTGAATGGGTCAATCATTCCGTTAGCCTCGACTGCAACTGGAGCTACGACAGGAGTGGCTGGAGCCTCAGTGAATGCGACAACGAATGGAGCGACGATTACAGTACCGCAGAATTTCGGGCTTGCTACAACGCCAAACTTTGTAAGCAGTCTTGGATCGTTATGTCGTTGTCGTCGCGAATGAAATGGTAAAATGACAATAATGGTACACATTTGCGGGGATTTGTAGGTTATTCAAGGTGCTGGAACTCCGACTCTAACCCGAATGCCTATTTCCACCCCTGAGCTTTTAGAAGAAGAACCTTTGTATGTTAATGCTAAGCAATACCACAGAATCCTGAAAAGACGCCAAGCAAGAGCGAGATTAGAAGCAGAAGGAAGAATTCCTAAAGAAAGACCTGTTAGCTTTCAAGTGATATTATTGTTTTGCAATTTAATCTCAAGTGTATCTAATTATTTTCCTTCCTTGTTACATTTACTTTGTCAGAAATATCTTCATGAATCCAGACACAAACATGCAATGAACAGAATACGGGGAGAAGGCGGCAGGTTCCACTCTGGGTATGTGTTATAGTTATGATTAACTTAACAAAAGTTGACTAAATATTCGTGACAAAAATTGGCGTATATTTTTTTCAGATCGAATAAAGAAGGGGAAGAAGGCGGGGAAAATGGATCCGGAAATCCACACGAATACCATCACCACCATCATCTTCAACATCACAGTACTGGCCCAGCTTTGGCTACCCCGAAGCAGGAAATAGCAATTGCACCTATGGTAAACCCGTTGGTGGAATGTTATGCAATTTAATTAGTTGACTAGAAAGCTTAAACATTGCTACTACTTACATTTGCTTTATTGCTATTCTTTCGTTAAAGAAGTCTAAAGTAAAACACAAATTTCCTCCAAAGAACGCGTCATAAAAAAAACACGCAGCGGCAGCTAAGTCTGTTTGCATCACGTTTACATTCACCTTTTTGACGGCGAAAATTTGTGTTTTACTGTTTAGACTTCTTTAACTGAATAGTAATCGTAAGCTTATTGCAATAGGTTTTATGTAACGTGCTTCTGTTTAAAAACTAAACTATCTAACTATGGGATGGAATAAATTTTAATTTATGGCAGAATGAAGTGCTCAATATGTCAATTTCTGTTTATAGACTCAACAACACATTGCGCCATTCTAACTGCGGTCTCGGATCAGGCCCGCCATATAACGGGCGCTAAGAGCTCATCTATTGTTGCCTGGACGAAGATAATGTAGTTACATACAAGCGAGGATTTTGGTTTTGCTACAATTCGATAGCGGTCAGTTTTCATTTTGCTGATGAGAGTTCCTTTGAAAGGTTTCGTAATTAGTCATCATGCGTAAACAACGGTTTTACATAGTTATCCTATGTAAAGTTGACAGAATGCATCAGCATAACTGTGACGGATTGTGTGTTTCTACGTAATTCTACACGAGTGGTGTTATCTTAGGAGTGTTATGCAAATTGAATTTCCATCAGTATTAATGCTTTTCTTTAAACCATGTTCAAGTAGAATATGTAGTGCTCTGGCACTTTATTTGCTTTGTTTGATAATCAGTTATGGAACTGTTCCCATGATTATCATATGGTATGTTTTTCTCGTATACTGTATATCACATAGTGATGGTTAAAGTTCGGCTCAGTTTGTTTCCTAATTAGTTCATGTCAAGATCTGGAAGTATCTAAATATTTGAGGTCCTCCATTTTAACCCTTGTTGTGTGTGTACCACATTATTTGTCGCCAATGATGAGGTTGTTAATTGTAAAGGAAACAGGCAGAATAATGGAAAATGTGTTGGAATTGGGAAATATACGGTATTATTGCTATTGTATCTGTATCTTGTATAGAATTTAAAGGAGAAATCTTGTGATAAAAAAATCTCTAATCATTTAAGGACCGGATGGGGTCGCTAACATTTATCACAATGCCCCAAAACCTTTTGCCTGACATTCAAGACAAGAGATTTTCAGAAAACCTCGACCTTTGTTAGGAGTTTGGCGAAATCGCAATGTGGTAGCAAGTTCTTTCATACACAGGCAATAAATATGGCCGATATGTGTCAAGCTGGTCACCAACCAGTAGTAGCCAAACTCGGTCGCTTATGGCAAAGTTTGGCGTTGCTTTGTCGAAGTTGCAATATTATTTTTATGGTTCATTTATCCAGTTATTTGATCTTTTAATTGTAGGATGATAATTTTGCTATGAAGAAAATATTATGTACAATTTAGAATTACTCCTTCGCCTGATTTTACCATTATTTAATTATGGATAAAGAATAAAGAATCTTCTTGCCCACATTAATTCTATTAAGTTCTCAAACTACAGATGATTTTTTTTTGTAGTTCGCTGAAGAACGTGCCGTTTAGATTAACCTATGTTAGAAGTCATGTTTGTTAGAATCAGTCGTTTGTTATATCGGTAGCTTTTTAAGCCGTAAAAATGTTCATTTGACTTAAAGAATTCATTTAATGTCTGGATGTTTGATGAAATAAAATCAAAGTCATTGCAGAAACCGATTTAATTTGTTGGATCATTCTTTTGATATATTATTTGTTCACATCGTAAAATTAGACTGGGTTACAAATAAGAGCGAGCCAGTACGTAGTACAACTCTATCCTATTGCGTTTTAAATATCAATTCTCACACTCATTTAGCCATTCATTATATTTCAGTTTGAGAGAAGTGGATCTTACACGAATTTGGTTTTGTTGACTAACGAATTAAAGCATATTATAATTGAATCGAAAAGCATCCATTCAATGTCCAGTACAAATTCTTTTGAATAATTAGTGTGCTTGTTTTAAAGCACAATTTTTTCAACACGTATAATCTATACATTGTAATGAGCTGTACGATAAAAATCACACGGAATAATATCTACTTTTCCTTGCAACTCATTGTGAACCTTGTTATAAAAAAGTTTGCTGTCAGTTTAACAAGTAGGCTGTTGGCAAAGAAGACACTCATCGTTTATAAGCTTGTCAGTCATTTCTTAACTACATACACTGTGTAGACAGAGACCAATTTAATTTTCCTTTTTGTTGAAAAATCGACTAGAGGTACAAAACAAAAATGCTACAGAACTTATTGTACGATGTAAATCTAACTGACAAATATTAATCACAAAAACGAACGCTTTAGTAAAGATATAACTCGCTTTAGTTCCATAACAGTATGGTTTTGTCTAATTACACTTTATCTTATATTAATAAATTAAAATAGTTATGGCAATTTTATCATTCTCCGCATACATCTCTTATTTGCGTGTCCCTTTGCAACTATGTATGTATATTTCTGAATACCCTAGATTGGTTCAGCGAGTTCGGTTACAAGGTTTTTAGCACTTTAACAACAAAGACACAGCAAAAGCATGTATGGCCCACCATCTAATGAGAGTAGCAAATAGGTGTTATCGTCCAGATCACCAATATTGGGTCGTTTGTCAATCAGTTCATAAATAATCATTTTTTTGTGTTTTTCTGAGTACTTCATAACAGAAAATTACGCCAAATTGTAATTTTAAAAGCTTTCAATTATGTCGAACAAGATTTTGTTATTACCTAAGCCAATATAGGTACGGGGTTAATGTGAAACCCAAAATCAAACTAGGTTTTGGAACAGTTCTCCAATCGCGAACGTAATTTGGAAAAAGAGTCAAGTCGTGTTGTTTGGTCCTCTCTTTTTTACTACTTTATTTGACCATGCCAATTTTTTACAACGGAGTAGATATTAAAAGATTTCCAAAGGTCAGGTTACGTATATCATTAAGCTATATAGATATATATTTTATAGGTATATTGCACTTTTTAAATGACTAACAATTTTTTTCTCTCTGGGAAGAAGTATAGAAATGTTACTCGAGTGACATGGAAGCGACAATTTTAAAAACTTATCCGCTTGCAATAGCGGCGACGCTAATGGATTGAGTTGAGGGTTCAGGCGGCGGTGCTGAAGCAGACGCATTGTGAACCTTTTCAGAGGATGAACCAGGAGACGTGGACACTTGCCAAATTATGAGATGCGCAGCATCAACTGAAGTTCTACCGTCTCCGGGCGCTTTGAAGCTAATTTCACCTCCATCCTCTCCATCGCCTGTGAAATAAATTCAATAAAAGTTTAGTTTTTTTTCTTATTTCATTAAGGTGTACTCATACCGAAATGCATGCATGGGTAGTTTTATGTCGGAATTAAAGTGAGTAATTCATGTTTTGGTGACTCCCGGTTAGAGGAAGCCGTGTGTCATTTATCATCAAACAAAAATCCATGCATGTTAAGCAGTTAACCAAAAATATGAGTTTACCATATAAAATTAAAGAGCTAATAGTGGTGAGCTGTGCCTAGGTAGCAAGTTGAGAGAAATAGTGCACTGATTTTGATCGGTTGACTATATCTAATAGAGTGAGATTTGTTCTGAGCAGAAAGCGTCTTGGGTCTAAAATTAATATTAAATTTGTAGTAATGTGATTGATGGAGATGCGATAGTTTTGGAGTTTAAAAGCAGAGTTTTTTACGGTCATTAATAGTATGGAAAAGATTATCATTGACGGCTGGTAATTTGTGTGAGATTCTAAAGTTCAATAAACGCTACAGATACTGTATAAAAATGTATACATGTAATTAAATATTGTTTTAAGCAAAAACATTCAAGTAATTTACAATATTCAGTGTCTTAGTAATTTGTAGATATAAATCTACTGATAGAATTGAAATAATAAACAAATCTACTATGAAAAGCAGAAAATAAGCAGCGATTTGGTGTGATATAAGCGAAATGTTTCATACTTGATAAAGTGATAGATAATACCTAAGATAACTTATAATGGCAAGATCCTGGAGAAAATTGTTTTCCGTAAATAGGTTTGGAGTAGGTAATGTCAGGATAAAAAAAGAAGACGATATAAAATGGTGTACAGAATAGTAAATAATGAAAGATTTACACAAGCTTTTAGACAACTGACTAATTTTTAAGCGGATACGGGCTGAACACCTACTTTGGCATGGACATAAGGAAGCTTTATTGGCACCCCAACCCACAACGTGCACACGACTGACGGAGTTTTATAACCGACTTACTTTTCAAGGTATTTTGCCATGACGATGGGCATCTCGTTAGTTTAAAATGAACGTCCTTGAACTATCCAGATTGACTGCACTGACGAAGGGACTGTAGTAACATAAGTCTCAGGTTCTTCGACCTAATCCTTCGTAACCAAAGTAACACTATCCTGTTGATTGCATTGGAGCTGCATATTGTCAGCATTTTTCTGCTTTTGAAGCATATTAATGGCAAAGTTGAGTTAGATTCATTGACGGTGTATATGAAGTGTAAGATTGGTTAGAAAACGTGAACAAAACGTAAACTTTTAGATATCAAGTTGAAATCCTCTCTACGGCCGTGAGGTGTCTAGCTAGCGTTATCTGTTGAAATTGAGCTGGCTTCGTTAGCTGCATTGTCACAGTTACTACTATTTGTGTCTAAGTATAATGAGGTTGGCTCTCCCACAGAAGCTGGCGTTTCTCCTTGTGAATTTTCGGTTTGTTGCTGGGAATTAGTCAGGTTTGAGTCCAGTTCCGGAACTTTTGTCTTAACATTGTCATTTATTTCGTCAAGTGCGACTACATCGCTATTGGAGGTGTTTAGCGGTAGATTATTATTCGAAGCTGGATCTGTAACATCAGTTTCGTTTTCGGGGTGAGGATCCGGCTGATTTGAAATCGTATTATCGATTTCCATCTCTTCATGTTTCACAACAGCGTCCTGTGAACGACTTGGCGTAGTGTCGTCATTGGGAGTGGGTGGGGGAGTTGCGCATGGTTGCTTAGCTTCCATTTCGCTTGCAAGCATCTTGAGAGGACAAGAGGTCTGATCCGAGTCGCAACAGTAGGGTAATTTCCAGACTATTAAGTGACTAGCGGTGTCTCCGTCTGCCTCATCAACTGTGCCCCCAAGAAACCATTCATGATCATCATCAAGATAGTAGCACACACACCACCACGGAGACAACAATAAACCAAGAAACAAAAAAGAAAGTAATTTATATACCAACAAGCATGCAGGACGAAGGAGAAAAGTGGAAAGTGAAAGCAGCAAGCTCAGTACACAAATGGATAATGCAAATTTTTATAAAACAATAGTAAGGGTACAGATAATTGAACAACTTAGCAAGTAGCCAACGCACCATTTTAAGCGACAAAGAGGTGCTCAGGTGCCTTTACAGAGATCCGAAACAAGTCATTCGTTACCTACGTTACCATCCTTCAGTTATCATTGTGTGTGGTGGGGCATAATGAGACTAACTATTTTCCCAATAGCCTCAAATCCTGTTCTAGTTTTTGTTTGTTCCCTAAGGTTTCACATGATACACTGGCCTAAAGAAATAACTGGGCTCCTACAGTCTTGATTAGTAAAGGCGGTCATATGTATGATTCATAAATTAAATCCATTAAATGGCAATGGTGTAGTTATGCTAATTGCAAATGCATACTCATCTACTAGCTGGGAAAGTGGCTTTGATTTGGTGCAAACGAAACACAATGTTTATGACGCTTTCGGTTGTTAGTCCGCTCAAAAATAACTGTACAGCACTGAATGTGTTAATCTGATCACGACGGCAAAATTTGGCAAACTCAAGTAATGCAATGCAGCATTATTGTTTTTGTTTCAAGAATTGTGAGTCCTACAATAATACAAACGTTGACGGTGAATTTTGATTCATGTCTGGAGGTAAGTAGATGATTGATGACGGTGTAAAAATTTGTAAAAGTGAGAAAACACTGGCCGCTAGAGTGTACAGTACAGATTTCACAAGGACAGTGCAGATGGTAAACAAATCATCCTTACCCACACGGAAGTCGATGTAACCCTCTCCACCTGAAATGACTAGCATGGAATTGTTTTTTGCGAGAGAAACAGCCCCGCTTTTACTGCTACCGTTAGCTTCGTCTGACACCATAGCCATGGCACCTAATTGTGAGAATAATCATGACGAGCGTTACGATATCAACCTGAAAATGGGAAACATTTAGATTGCTGTTTGATTTTAAATAAAAAAGTACCATGAGTATCGCTAAAAGGGGCTCCTGGGACTGCAACAAAAAACTTAACTGCGTCCCTGTGACCGTGAAATGAGAGCTGAGCTTGTGACATGGAACAATAAGGAATTTCGCGGCCACCTTTCTCTTCCGTCGGTCCTGATACTCTTACAATGGCACCAGGAAACGCTGGTTTTGCCGAACTCCCTGTCTCAGCTCGACCTTAATATTGGGAAAGAACCATCATATCAATAATATTCTCACATTGCCCTCAAATATTATCAAGATTGATAGGATCGTTTTCGGTCAATATTACCTATACTACCATGTCCGGGTAATATCGAAACAGATTCAGACAGAGGAACTGAAATGATGACTCCATTTCCAGTACCTATCCAAAGCCTGTGGCTAGCTATTAGCAAAGCTGTTATCCTTGCATACGAGAATCCCAATTTCCCCGTTCCTGATAACAACAAAATTATTGTTTAGTAGTAGTCGCAAACTCATTTCGAAAAATGAAATATCCTAACAAGATCTTGCTTACCCAACATTTTCGACACATAAGGTTCTATGTCAACATCCTGCAAGTGTTCGAAGGTCGTTGCGTGGTAAAGTCTTAGTGTAGAATCCAGGCGGATCGATACCCACACACCATCACCGTAGCATGCCATTTGTCTTACTTGGGATTCCTTTCGCGGATGGGCTTCAAAGCTTGTCTTAGTACACCAAAGCATAAACATAATTATAAGTGATTCCTTTTACTTAAGCATTAATCGAATGATCGAATCTTCACCTTGACTAACAACGTTGAGACGTCAACGACGTGTATTTTATTGCGGAAACCACACCACACTTGGTCGTGGACAACTGCTAAACATCGGATGGAATGGTGGGGCTGTTGACCAAAGTCAAGCAAGTGGTAAGTGGACAAATTCCAATGGCCGTCATCGTTTCTTCTGAAAATTGCTATTGTTCCGTTTGCCATAGATATAAAAACTCGGCCACGTAGATGCCTAAAAGGGAAATTGCAGTGAAACGGTCACTATTATGCAATAACTATTTATTACTAATTAAGTGTTATTTCTGTTAAGCCATCTTACGTTATAGATAACACAGAATCGGAAAGTCTAACTCGATGAAGACACCTTTCCCATTGAGCTACCGCCGAGTGTACGTAGACAAATCCACTCTGCGCGCCAAGCCACATAGTGGGCTGAACACTCGACATAAAAATCTCCTCTTCCGGGATGGCCGTATCCTCGCCAATAATAATAGAGTCTACAGTGACTCCATCGGATGTAAGTGCATCTGCGGTTTGTTCGGGTGAGTCGTTTTTCACTGCTTCACTGTCTTTCACCGTATTGTTTTCATCAGTCTCTACTGCTTCAGTCTTAGAGTCACTCGTAGTAGTTGCTTCCTTTGTTGCACTATCACTGGCTGTTATACTTTTACTTCTGCGTCGCTCCGTCTGATCCATGAGAGTAGTCGCTCTAACATATGACAAGTCACCGGTTTTACCTGCTGGAATGCTGCCTCCATCTTCTACTGGATTCTCTGGAATACCTTCATCAGGCTTAAGATCAGTTTCCTTCAAACCTAAGTTAAAACACAATTTCTCATTTAGCCCCAATTTTAGCTTTAGATGTTTATTCATTACATGTTTTAATTAGGAGATGTAACATAATACCTGGAACCGCTGCAATACACAGCAAATGCGATGGACACACTTCAAAAGAGAGAATGACATCAGCCGGTCTGTTGGCGTCAATTATAGTTACTCGACTAGCCGGGTGAGTTGCTGTGCATATCCATACGTGGGGCGATGAGTAGGTTCTCCCAGTCTCTCCTTTTCTCGTATTGCCCCCACTCAAATCTACGCCCGAAGCACAGAATATCTAGGGGGAAATTGAACATTTTTAACGTTCTTACAGCTGCAAGTCTAATTGCTGCAATTACTGATAAAATTACCTTCATTCCAGGTGCTTGTTCCATAAATGGCCGACAGTAAATTGGCACAGGGACTGGTAAGTGCCTCGTCGGCAACGGGACGGTAGCCCCTGCCTTGGCCGACGATGTGTTTTCACTCGATCCATCCCGATTTGTACCTGAACTAGAGGAAAGTTGTGTCGACCCTGAGGCGGTAGCTGCCTTTGCTGGTAAACTCCATCCGTACGCCTATTTTTTTACAAATCGGTCATCATTAACTCACACAAAAATGTACAGTGAACAGACAAATTAACGCTTGACGTACCTGCATACGACCATCATCTTTTCGTACGTGTGCTTTTATTTTGCTGATGGTAGCTTGCTCGCGGCGCTGTGGAGTGTCTCCTCCAAGACGCCTCAGTTGCAATTTCTCCGCTGACCTTGGAAATTTAACCGTAATTTTCAAAGTGCCTTTTAACGTATTTATTTTTACTACCTATTTTATATCAAAAATACGATTGGTAATAGTTTGTGTACATTTCTGTCGAACTTCTGGTAGGTCTGTAAGGCTCCACCGATGTAGAGCTTGTACCCTGAGTTGTGGCCGTTGCTCCAGTGGATCCTCTAGTTGGTGATGAATGAGGTACAATCCCTCCTGATGACACTAATCTATCGGTAGTCATGGTTAAAGCTGGAGTTGCACTTTTACTGAATAAGTTACTAAAACTGTTAAAAAAAGACAGAATTGATCATTAACTGTTTCATTGATAAAAGCGTTATAAGTTGAAAGCAGCCGAGAAAGTCTTACAAATTGAAAATTCCACGGTTATTTTTGTTCTTGTCAATTGAGGGATCTTGTTTGGCAGCTCTGAGCATTTCTGTCCACCGAACAGCATCTTGAAGCTCCATAAACCTTTCTTTGTACTGATTCCTTTCCATAAGCACTCTTGCCATTTCTACTCTCAGTAAATCTCTTCCTTTGCGCTAAGGGTACATCCTCCTCATCGTCCGACTTACTCGTGGTTTTCTTTTCTAACTCTTCTTTAATTTTCTTCACTTCATCCTCTAATTCTGAAACCCTCAGCTTCAGTCTTGACTTGACTGCGTTCAAAGAGGCTATCTCTTCCCTCAAAATCTCTTGCTCACTGGAAACAAATGAACAATTATTAAGTCATTCCTTCGTAACATTAAAAAATATCTCAAATAATTAGCAAAAATTATATTGAATGTACCTGGTTAGCTCATCCACTTTAGCAATTAAGTCGTCCTTGACTATATTAAGTGCATTTTTGGTTGCTAGCAGCTCGTTATTTTCCATAATTAGGTATTTCGACTTCTTTCCCCATTCCTGTAACAATTCGTTTCAAATTTCCTTTAGCAACTATTAACCAGTGAAATTACAGCCAAAGGCTGCATGCTTCAGCCTTTTTTACATCCTGAGGAATTCGTTACGCATCACATCCTCTTATTACCAAACGCCTCAGTCCAGTTGCAACATTGACTAATTCTACTTGTTTAAAAGTACAACAACTTTCAATTTGACTAAGTTGTGAACTCATTAATATTTGTAAAGAAAAAATAAGTTTTGTATTGAATGACTAAACTAGTTCATTCTATGCGCAACATGAAAAGAAGCTCTCTTCTATTGCTATAAAATATTAATTGTAAAACTGAAACCGATACTGGGTATCTAGAAACAAATTTTAAAGACTCAAAATTGTTAGGGTTTAATAGACTGGGATAATTTTAATAGTAGGCTGTATTTTGAAAGTTCACTTAACGACACTAAATGTTTTTCTAAAAGATTTTAAACTGGGTATTAATTTTGCTTTCATTCTGTTTAAACTGCAAATCTGGTAAAATATTTAATTTTCACTTTTCCTAATACAACTAACGCGCGTACTGGGCTTGTTTAGTCACATTAATTTTTTTATATAGCCTGCTTACCGAAGAAGTTGTCGTTGACTATAATTTTTAAAGGCCACCAAACGGGAAGACAGTAAATTTAAGAACCAGGGTCACCGTGTTAGATCGACAGCAAGAGCATTTTTTGGTTAGAAGTCACACACACAGTGAATGTTTGTAACACAGAAAAGAATTTGTTTTTTTCTTGATTAGTTCAACATTATAAAAGCAATTTTGGTACTAGAATTATTTTTTTAGAAACACGTGGATTTTTTAAACGTTGCGAAACAGATTTTAAAAATTCAAGAGTTTCCTAATCCTACACACCACATTTGTTATTAGTTTCTTTTTTTTAACGCGCATAGAAACACGTAAAATAACGCCCCCAATATTTAGATCTGACTTTACTTCATGATTTTTCCGGACAAAATTGTCAAACTTTCGCCAGGGACTAGTTTTCGTAGAAGTTTCTTTTCAGAAGTTGAATTTGAAAAATGTAAAAGAAAATTGACGAGAAAATCAAAAGGAAGCAGTCGTGGAATACAAAGTAAAAAACAAGCTGAAGTTGGAGCACTTTAGTTGGAGCAAAACTAAACTCATGTGAAAGCAATAGCGATGAAGAAGCTCGTACTAAATTATGTTCTACATTTTATAGAGAAAAATAGGAAAAAAAATATGTACAATAGATTGGGACATTAAAACATCCCGATGATTTACAAGAGGCTGAATAATTACAAATTACAACAAAAATACTCTGCATTTTAAAAATAATTTAGGGAAAATATACCGTTGACAGAAGAAGAATGGGCGGGAGGTGAGTCACAACTATTCTCACTGCCAACATCTGCCAAAAAAATTAAAGAAAATAGTAGAAAACACCGTGAAAGGCCGAGTGAAAGTGTTGAGGACTAGCTTATATAATCCACTCTGAACTACTGGCTCTTAAGTTGACAAAATATAAAGTAACTGAAACTAGAAATACACAGGAAATATAGTGATTACGCAAAAACTCAAATTGTTAAGGCGTGCAATAAAAACGTTGCGTTTTTCTCGCTGTGCTTATCGTGAATCCATGTATCCAATTGCAAAATTTACGCCCAAAAGACCATTTCATAACTAAAATACGCTAACAAAAAGTACTTAAGAAAATATAAAATCAAAGAAAACAAACGAAATAAAACAGTACCATTAAATTTTTAAAATGGCTCTAGAGTAGTAAAAACAACAGTTTTCAATTTCAATTCATTGTAACACGAAATCAAAATGATTTACGAGATAATCTGATTGTGACCGTTTTAATAAATGTCTGGATGTCACTTTTTTCATTCAAAAAAATAAATTGTGCTGTGGAGAGGGGGCGTTTACTTGGACAAAACTGTGACAAAATCGATTGATCAAAGTTGCCTTTTTGTCATTAAAAAAATCGATCAGATGACTACGGTGACATCATGCACGGCTCCTTGTTTCCTTTATTAATTGCATTAAAAACGCACCTGACGAAGCGTACTCTCCAGGGTGAACCCAACCACCTACAAAAAATAGACAAGTTAAATAACTACCTTTGTATTTGTACATAGAATCTCAAATAATTGATTTGTTTTTTTAAACCTGTGATGTCAGCAGGTTCTTCAACCATTTCTGGTTCTTGAAAACTGAACTCTTGGTATAGCGTGTTCCCCGTTCTCTCCTCTTTCTTTGTCCGGCTTTTTCCACTTTGTGCTTGCGGCTGCATTTGAGGGGGTAAAGAATCTTTTTCTTTCGACGAGTTAGAAGACGGCGGTGTGGACTGGTCGTTGACACTACCACCATCAACTATTTCATCCATTGACATTTCTTCTTGGATGTTGGATGGGGCTGTGCGGAGGGCCGAACCAGTCGGTGAAAGCACAGAGACTGGAGCGTCACTCGGGCTGGCTAATGACTTGAGCGGTGTATTGTTTGCGAGAGATTCAAATCCAAAGGAAACTGGGCCTGTAGAGCGGCTCATCACGTTGCCCATTTTCTTAGACATTCCAAATGTTTCCAGGCGGTCTGTACCCATGAGTATTTTCGTTCTTTCCATGTAGTCCATATGGGTTTTGAACAGTTCTGTGTATCTATCGTGCAACTTGGCGTATTCCCTTTTCATTTCGGTTTCCTTATCTTCCAGTCTTGACACTATAAAATTTAGGAAAGGGAATCAGGTAATTGCTAGTTTGCTACATATCCCTATTTATTTTTTTCCAATCAACACTCACCATGATCTGCTGCATTTTTTGCTTTAAGCTCGAGCATTCTTAGTATCGCTTCAAGGCTCTCGATTTTTCCTGTAAGGTCTTTAATCTGCTCTTCCGACTGATCCTCGATTTCCAACAGTTTCTACAAGTAGAGGATGTTAAACGATTTACTTTCTGTTCTAACACGGGCATTAATGTTCAAAGAGAAGCTACTAACCTGTTCTGTTGTTTTACGAAGAGCCTTTTCCCGTTCATACTGAGTGACAAGTTGCTCATTGTCTTCCCGGAGGAGTTCCACTTCCACCTCATGCTCTTGATTTTCCGTGTAACTCAAATCAAGACACTCCAGAACGTTAACTACAAGTGGCATCAAGTCTTTCACTACATCTTCGTCATATTTGTTAATCATCCGCTCAAACTCTTGGTAGATACTCCCAGCAAGAGCTTGCACCTGTGAAGGTTTACGAAAGAAAATCATTCTCAGTTTTCACCGTCTCACTTTTCTTTCCACGACATGTCACTTCACGGCTAAACACATCTTTCCTTATATTGTTTTTAGATTTCCAGGATTTAGCTGTTTATATAGCTGATTCCGTGTAAAAACTAGTTGGAAATGACATTCTTGTCCGCTCTTCTAGGACAATCATGCGAAAAGATTTAGAGCGCCGACCTGTTCTTCAGGTGTACTGATTACTAACCTTTAGGTTTGAGTGCCGTTCATGCACCAACGGAGCAAACACGTAACATAATGTACAAAGATAATAGTGTACTAGTCATACTAATGAGTAATCATGGTTATAGTTCTCATGTATTGGTCTAGACTTCAATGTTGTGCAATATACAAAAAGTTTTTCTGTGTACTATGGTGGATTGTCTTTATATTCTTCATTCATTTCTTTTCTAAAAAGAAATGCTACATATTCACGGACTAATGAAAGTTTTGGCTCATGAATGAAATGAGAGCTCGTTAGCTTTTTCATACAACAATGTTACACACAAGAAGTGTATTACTAAATTCGTTGTAGCACTGGTAAAAGCACAGGAAATCATACATCACGTAGAGTAATATTCGACTAATAAGATGTAGCTTGTTTGAAATTTTGTAGTCTTACCTTTTCACTCATAACAATGTGACTCTCCGATTGAGCAACGTATACCGCCTCAGACTCCTTACTGTGCTCCATAACGCTAGCCATTTTGTAGAAGAATTTATTGTGAATACGAGCAGCTCAAAGAAAATTTTTGAGAATTTTTAGTTTTCAAGGTAGAGAGACCGAGATAAGGGCAAGTATGAAAGGATATCTTTGCGTACGATGACCAAGTGCGCAAATAGATCAGATAAGAGCAGTAACGGTTGAAACAGTTGAGTTGTGTTGTTGGTCAGTTGGCTGCTGTTGGCGCTGGTCGACCAACTCTTTCCGTTTCTTACTATAAAAATCTCCTAATTGTGTTAACATTTAGGGCCCGAAACTTTTGATCTAGCTGATCTTTCGAAACAGGAACTTCATAACATTTCTAGTCGGCTTTCTATCTTAAGCCAGAGAGAGGCTGGATGAAAATTGAAGTCCACTCTACCGACAAGTAGAAATGTTACAGGCACAGCAGAGGAACTACTCCAAATTTCGTTGCAAAACTGTATAGCTTTAGAAGAAAGTTTATAAGTAACAACTAGTAAACCACACGTGCTACACTCCTTTCCTTATATCTTGAGTGTAGGAAG
This sequence comes from Salina celebensis, assembly GCA_036561885.1. Taxonomy (NCBI): domain Eukaryota; kingdom Metazoa; phylum Arthropoda; class Collembola; order Entomobryomorpha; family Paronellidae; genus Salina; species Salina celebensis. Next base: position 18,102 of record JAAXOA010000863.1, read on the forward strand.
AAGGGCACCCTCGCCCTTTTCGCAAAAGTCATGAATGGTCATCATGTGCTATTTCGAAGTCTTGATAGATCGACAGTTATTTGTGGCGGGTCATCCTCCTTTCGACATACAAGTAGTTCCATAGCTTATAACGTGGAATTAAAGTGTGACAAAAACTCCAATCCAAATAGTTTGATGACTTAAAAGCACTGGAAATTTGTCAAACAATTTCTTAACATGAAAGTAAGTCTTCGTTGCACAATAACTGACACCGATAAAATATAGTTGAAACTTGAAAAACAACGAATTATATTTGTTCTGACAAATAAACTTTGTACTACATTTTGTTAAACACTTTGCACTCGTTGAAACAATCGTTAAAATCAAGTACTCGTCTTCTATTTAGTTGATTTCCTTTCCGTTGCTGTGACAGAACTCAGAATGGAGTTGAGTGCTGCAGTACCAAAGAAAAAAAACTGAAATTATTATTTGTTATTTTTAAACGTGGGTGAAGGTTGGAGGGATTCTAACACCTATCTATGATGCAAGTTGTATTTTATCGTCAGTGTCAGCCTTTAGATAACGTCACTGACCAGCATGTAGCACAACAATGTCTTTGCGAATGGATTCAATAAAATACCGTTTTTTGACGTATAACCTGTTTCTCATTCCTGTAGGCAGAAGTATAAAAATACTACCACAAATTTCTTGAACGAGAACACTCATGTAAAGTTGTATGTGTAGCAGAAACATTAAACCTGCCAAGGACAAATATGGCAAGTTTGACTCGGTATTGAAGTTTTAGAAGGAAAATTGTCAACTTTTT